>JAPDOI010000433.1:0-77500 GCA_029168955.1 Aplectana chamaeleonis
GATGACGTCATCAAATGCCCTATGTACTTTACATGACACCCTGATGACGTCATCAGATGCCCTATGTACTTTACATGACACCCTGATGACGTCATCAGATGCCCTATGTACTTTACATGACACTCTGATGTCGTCTTCAGATGCCCTATGTACTTTACATGACATCCTGATGACGTCATCAGATGCCCTATGTACTTTAGATGACATCCTGATGACGTCATCAGATGCCCTATGTACTTTACATGACATCCTGATGACGTCATCAAATGCCCTATGTACTTTACATGACACCCTGATGACGTCATCAGATGCCCTATGTACTTTACATGACACCCTGATGACGTCATCAGATGCCCTATGTACTTTAGATGACATCCTGATGACGTCATCAGATGCCCTATGTACTTTACATGACATCCTGATGACGTCATCAGATGCCCTATGTACTTTAGCTGACACCCTGATCACGTCCTCAGATGCCCTATGTACTTTACATGACACCCTGATGACGTCATCAGATGCCCTATGTACTTTACATGACATCCTGATGACGTCATCAGATGCCCTATGTACTTTACATGACACCCTGATGACGTCATCAGATGCCCTATGTACTTTAGATGACATCCTGATGACGTCATCAGATGCCCTATGTACTTTACATGACACCCTGATGACGTCATCAGATGCCCTATGTACTTTACATGACACCCTGATGACGTCATCAGATGCCCTATGTACTTTAGATGACACCCTGATGACGTCATCAGATGCCCTATGTACTTTACATGACACCCTGATGACGTCATCAGATGCCCTATGTACTTTACATGACATCCTGATGACGTCATCAGATGCCCTATGTACTTTACATGACATCCTGATGACGTCATCAGATGCCCTATGTACTTTACATGACATCCTGATGACGTCATCAGATGCCCTATGTACTTTACATGACACCCTGATGACGTCATCAGATGCCCTATGTACTTTACATGACATCCTGATGACGTCATCAGATGCCCTATGTACTTTACATGACATCCTGATGACGTCATCAGATGCCCTATGTACTTTACATGACACCCTGATGACGTCATCAGATGCCCTATGTACTTTACATGACATCCTGATGACGTCATCAGATGCCCTATGTACTTTACATGACACCCTGATGACGTCATCAGATGCCCTATGTACTTTACATGACATCCTGATGACGTCATCAGATGCCCTATGTACTTTACATGACACCCTGATGACGTCATCAGATGCCCTATGTACTTTACATGACACCCTGATGACGTCATCAGATGCCCTATGTACTTTAGATGACATCCTGATGACGTCATCAGATGCCCTATGTACTTTACATGACATCCTGATGACGTCATCAGATGCCCTATGTACTTTACATGACACCCTGATGACGTCATCAGATGCCCTATGTACTTTACATGACATCCTGATGACGTCATCAGATGCCCTATGTACTTTACATGACATCCTGATGACGTCATCAGATGCCCTATGTACTTTACATGACATCCTGATGACGTCATCAGATGCCCTATGTACTTTACATGACACCCTGATGACGTCATCAGATGCCCTATGTACTTTACATGACACCCTGATGACGTCATCAGATGCCCTATGTACTTTACATGACACCCTGATGACGTCATCAGATGCCCTATGTACTTTACATGACATCCTGATGACGTCATCAGATGCCCTATGTACTTTACATGACATCCTGATGACGTCATCAGATGCCCTATGTACTTTACATGACATCCTGATGACGTCATCAGATGCCCTATGTACTTTACATGACACCCTGATGACGTCATCAGATGCCCTATGTACTTTACATGACATCCTGATGACGTCATCAGATGCCCTATGTACTTTACATGACATCCTGATGACGTCATCAGATGCCCTATGTACTTTACATGACACCCTGATGACGTCATCAGATGCCCTATGTACTTTACATGACACCCTGATGACGTCATCAGATGCCCTATGTACTTTAGATGACCCCCTGATGGCGTCATCAGATGCCCTATGTACTTTAGATGACATCCTGATGACGTCATCAGATGCCCTATGTACTTTACATGACACCCTGATGACGTCATCAGATGCCCTATGTACTTTACATGACACCCTGATGACGTCATCAGATGCCCTATGTACTTTACATGACACCCTGATGACGTCATCAGATGCCCTATGTACTTTAGATGACACCCTGATGACGTCATCAGATGCCCTATGTACTTTACATGACACCCTGATGACGTCATCAGATGCCCTATGTACTTTACATGACACCCTGATGACGTCATCAGATGCCCTATGTACTTTACATGACACCCTGATGACGTCATCAGATGCCCTATGTACTTTACATGACACCCTGATGACGTCATCAGATGCCCTATGTACTTTAGATGACACCCTGATGACGTCATCAGATGCCCTATGTACTTTACATGACACCCTGATGACGTCATCAGATGCCCTATGTACTTTACATGACACCCTGATGACGTCATCAGATGCCCTATGTGCTTTACATGCCCCCCTGATGACGTCATCAGATGCCCTATGTACTTTACATGACACCCTGATGACGTCATCAGATGCCCTATGTACTTTACATGACACCCTGATGACGTCATCAGATGCCCTATGTACTTTACATGACACCCTGATGACGTCATCAGATGCCCTATGTACTTTACATGACACCCTGATGACGTCATCAGATGCCCTATGTACTTTACATGACACCCTGATGACGTCATCAGATGCCCTATGTACTTTAGATGACACCCTGATGACGTCATCAGATGCCCTATGTACTTTACATGACACCCTGATGACGTCATCAGATGCCCTATGTACTTTACATGACACCCTGATGACGTCATCAGATGCCCTATGTACTTTACATGACATCCTGATGACGTCATCAGATGCCCTATGTACTTTACATGACACCCTGATGACGTCATCAGATGCCCTATGTACTTTACATGACATCCTGATGACGTCATCAGATGCCCTATGTACTTTACATGACATCCTGATGACGTCATCAGATGCCCTATGTACTTTAGATGACACCCTGATGACGTCATCAGATGCCCTATGTACTTTACATGACATCCTGATGACGTCATCAGATGCCCTATGTACTTTACATGACACCCTGATGACGTCATCAGATGCCCTATGTACTTTGCATGACACCCTGATGACGTCATCAGATGCCCTATGTACTTTAGATGACACCCTGATGACGTCATCAGATGCCCTATGTACTTTACATGACATCCTGATGACGTCATCAGATGCCCTATGTACTTTAGATGACACCCTGATGACGTCATCAGATGCCCTATGTACTTTACATGACACCCTGATGACGTCATCAGATGCCCTATGTACTTTACATGACACCCTGATGACGTCATCAGATGCCCTATGTACTTTACATGACATCCTGATGACGTCATCAGATGCCCTATGTACTTTACATGACATCCTGATGACGTCATCAGATGCCCTATGTACTTTAGATGACACCCTGATGACGTCATCAGATGCCCTATGTACTTTACATGACACCCTGATGACGTCATCAGATGCCCTATGTACTTTACATGACACCCTGATGACGTCATCAGATGCCCTATGTACTTTAGATGACACCCTGATGACGTCATCAGATGCCCTATGTACTTTACATGACATCCTGATGACGTCATCAGATGCCCTATGTACTTTAGATGACACCCTGATGACGTCATCAGATGCCCTATGTACTTTACATGACACCCTGATGACGTCATCAGATGCCCTATGTACTTTACATGACACCCTGATGACGTCATCAGATGCCCTATGTACTTTACATGACATCCTGATGACGTCATCAGATGCCCTATGTACTTTACATGACATCCTGATGACGTCATCAGATGCCCTATGTACTTTACATGACACCCTGATGACGTCATCAGATGCCCTATGTACTTTACATGACACCCTGATGACGTCATCAGATGCCCTATGTACTTTACATGACACCCTGATGACGTCATCAGATGCCCTATGTACTTTACATGACACCCTGATGACGTCATCAGATGCCCTATGTACTTTACATGACACCCTGATGACGTCATCAGATGCCCTATGTACTTTACATGACACCCTGATGACGTCATCAGATGCCCTATGTACTTTACATGACATCCTGATGACGTCATCAGATGCCCTATGTACTTTAGATGACACCCTGATGACGTCATCAGATGCCCTATGTACTTTACATGACACCCTGATGACGTCATCAGATGCCCTATGTACTTTAGATGACACCCTGATGACGTCATCAGATGCCCTATGTACTTTAGATGACACCCTGATGACGTCATCAGATGCCCTATGTACTTTACATGACACCCTGATGACGTCATCAGATGCCCTATGTACTTTACATGACATCCTGATGACGTCATCAGATGCCCTATGTACTTTACATGACATCCTGATGACGTCATCAGATGCCCTATGTACTTTACATGACATCCTGATGGCGTCATCAGATGCCCTATGTACTTTACATGACATCCTGATGACGTCATCAGATGCCCTATGTACTTTACATGACACCCTGATGACGTCATCAGATGCCCTATGTACTTTACATGACATCCTGATGACGTCATCAGATGCCCTATGTACTTTAGATGACACCCTGATGACGTCATCAGATGCCCTATGTACTTTACATGACACCCTGATGACGTCATCAGATGCCCTATGTACTTTACATGACACCCTGATGACGTCATCAGATGCCCTATGTACTTTAGATGACACCCTGATGACGTCATCAGATGCCCTATGTACTTTACATGACACCCTGATGACGTCATCAGATGCCCTATGTACTTTACATGACACCCTGATGACGTCATCAGATGCCCTATGTACTTTACATGACACCCTGATGACGTCATCAGATGCCCTATGTACTTTACATGACATCCTGATGACGTCATCAGATGCCCTATGTACTTTACATGACATCCTGATGACGTCATCAGATGCCCTATGTACTTTACATGACATCCTGATGACGTCATCAGATGCCCTATGTACTTTAGATGACACCCTGATGACGTCATCAGATGCCCTATGTACTTTACATGACACCCTGATGACGTCATCAGATGCCCTATGTACTTTAGATGACACCCTGATGACGTCATCAGATGCCCTATGTACTTTACATGACATCCTGATGACGTCATCAGATGCCCTATGTACTTTAGATGACACCCTGATGACGTCATCAGATGCCCTATGTACTTTACATGACACCCTGATGACGTCATCAGATGCCCTATGTACTTTAGATGACACCCTGATGACGTCATCAGATGCCCTATGTACTTTACATGACATCCTGATGACGTCATCAGATGCCCTATGTACTTTAGATGACATCCTGATGACGTCATCAGATGCCCTATGTACTTTACATGACACCCTGATGACGTCATCAGATGCCCTATGTACTTTACATGACACCCTGATGACGTCATCAGATGCCCTATGTACTTTACATGACACCCTGATGACGTCATCAGATGCCCTATGTACTTTAGATGACACCCTGATGACGTCATCAGATGCCCTATGTACTTTGCATGACATCCTGATGACGTCATCAGATGCCCTATGTACTTTACATCACACCCTGATGACGTCATCAGATGCCCTATGTACTTGAGATGACACCCCGATCACGTCATCAAATGCCCTGTGTACTTTAGATGACACATTGATGACGTCATCAGATGCCCTATGTACTTTAGATGACATGACGTCATTAGATGCCCTATGTACTTTAGATGACACCCTGATGACGTCATCAGATGCCCTATGTACTTTACATGACATCCTGATGACGTCATCAGATGCCCTATGTACTTTACATGACATCCTGATGACGTCATCAGATGCCCTATGTACTTTACATGACACCCTGATGACGTCATCAGATGCCCTATGTACTTTACATGACACCCTGATGACGTCATCAGATGCCCTATGTACTTTACATGACACCCTGATGACGTCATCAGATGCCCTATGTACTTTAGATGACACCCTGATGACGTCATCAGATGCCCTATGTACTTTACATGACACCCTGATGACGTCATCAGATGCCCTATGTACTTTACATGACACCCTGATGACGTCATCAGATGCCCTATGTACTTTACATGACACCCTGATGACGTCATCAGATGCCCTATGTACTTTAGATGACACCCTGATGACGTCATCAGATGCCCTATGTACTTTACATGACACCCTGATGACGTCATCAGATGCCCTATGTACTTTAGATGACACCCTGATGACGTCATCAGATGCCCTATGTACTTTACATGACACCCTGATGACGTCATCAGATGCCCTATGTACTTTACATGACACCCTGATGACGTCATCAGATGCCCTATGTACTTTACATGACACCCTGATGACGTCATCAGATGCCCTATGTACTTTACATGACACCCTGATGACGTCATCAGATGCCCTATGTACTTTACATGACACCCTGATGACGTCATCAGATGCCCTATGTACTTTACATGACATCCTGATGACGTCATCAGATGCCCTATGTACTTTACATGACACCCTGATGACGTCATCAGATGCCCTATGTACTTTACATGACATCCTGATGACGTCATCAGATGCCCTATGTACTTTACATGACACCCTGATGACGTCATCAGATGCCCTATGTACTTTACATGACATCCTGATGACGTCATCAGATGCCCTATGTACTTTACATGACATCCTGATGACGTCATCAGATGCCCTATGTACTTTAGATGACACCCTGATGACGTCATCAGATGCCCTATGTACTTTACATGACATCCTGATGACGTCATCAGATGCCCTATGTACTTTACATGACACCCTGATGACGTCATCAGATGCCCTATGTACTTTACATGACACCCTGATGACGTCATCAGATGCCCTATGTACTTTACATGACACCCTGATGACGTCATCAGATGCCCTATGTACTTTAGATGACACCCTGATGACGTCATCAGATGCCCTATGTACTTTACATGACACCCTGATGACGTCATCAGATGCCCTATGTACTTTACATGACACCCTGATGACGTCATCAGATGCCCTATGTACTTTACATGACACCCTGATGACGTCATCAGATGCCCTATGTACTTTACATGACACCCTGATGACGTCATCAGATGCCCTATGTACTTTACATGACACCCTGATGACGTCATCAGATGCCCTATGTACTTTACATGACATCCTGATGACGTCATCAGATGCCCTATGTACTTTACATGACACCCTGATGACGTCATCAGATGCCCTATGTACTTTACATGACATCCTGATGACGTCATCAGATGCCCTATGTACTTTACATGACACCCTGTTGACGTCATCAGATGCCCTATGTACTTTACATGACACCCTGATGACGTCATCAGATGCCCTATGTACTTTACATGACACCCTGATGACGTCATCAGATGCCCTATGTACTTTACATGACACCCTGATGACGTCATCAGATGCCCTATGTACTTTACATGACACCCTGATGACGTCATCAGATGCCCTATGTACTTTACATGACATCCTGATGACGTCATCAGATGCCCTATGTACTTTAGATGACACCCTGATGACGTCATCAGATGCCCTATGTACTTTACATGACACCCTGATGACGTCATCAGATGCCCTATGTACTTTAGATGACACCCTGATGACGTCATCAGATGCCCTATGTACTTTACATGACACCCTGATGACGTCATCAGATGCCCTATGTACTTTACATGACACCCTGATGACGTCATCAGATGCCCTATGTACTTTACATGACACCCTGATGACGTCATCAGATGCCCTATGTACTTTACATGACACCCTGATGACGTCATCAGATGCCCTATGTACTTTACATGACACCCTGATGACGTCATCAGATGCCCTATGTACTTTACATGACACCCTGATGACGTCATCAGATGCCCTATGTACTTTACATGACATCCTGATGACGTCATCAGATGCCCTATGTACTTTACATGACACCCTGATGACGTCATCAGGTGCCCTATGTACTTTACATGACATCCTGATGACGTCATCAGATGCCCTATGTACTTTACATGACACCCTGATGACGTCATCAGATGCCCTATGTACTTTACATGACACCCTGATGACGTCATCAGATGCCCTATGTACTTTAGATGACACCCTGATGACGTCATCAGATGCCCTATGTACTTTACATGACACCCTGATGACGTCATCAGATGCCCTATGTACTTTACATGACACCCTGATGACGTCATCAGATGCCCTATGTACTTTACATGACACCCTGATGACGTCATCAGATGCCCTATGTACTTTACATGACATCCTGATGACGTCATCAGATGCCCTATGTACTTTACATGACACCCTGATGACGTCATCAGATGCCCTATGTACTTTACATGACACCCTGATGACGTCATCAGATGCCCTATGTACTTTACATGACACCCTGATGACGTCATCAGATGCCCTATGTACTTTAGATGACACCCTGATGACGTCATCAGATGCCCTATGTACTTTACATGACATCCTGATGACGTCATCAGATGCCCTATGTACTTTACATGACATCCTGATGACGTCATCAGATGCCCTATGTACTTTACATGACACCCTGATGACGTCATCAGATGCCCTATGTACTTTACATGACATCCTGATGACGTCATCAGATGCCCTATGTACTTTACATGACACCCTGATGACGTCATCAGATGCCCTATGTACTTTACATGACATCCTGATGACGTCATCAGATGCCCTATGTACTTTACATGACACCCTGATGACGTCATCAGATGCCCTATGTACTTTACATGACACCCTGATGACGTCATCAGATGCCCTATGTACTTTACATGACACCCTGATGACGTCATCAGATGCCCTATGTACTTTACATGACACCCTGATGACGTCACCAGATGCCCTATGTACTTTACATGACACCCTGATGACGTCATCAGATGCCCTATGTACTTTACATGACACCCTGATGACGTCATCAGATGCCCTATGTACTTTACATGACACCCTGATGACGTCATCAGATGCCCTATGTACTTTACATGACACCCTGATGACGTCATCAGATGCCCTATGTACTTTACATGACACCCTGATGACGTCATCAGATGCCCTATGTACTTTACATGACACCCTGATGACGTCATCAGATGCCCTATGTACTTTACATGACATCCTGATGACGTCATCAGATGCCCTATGTACTTTACATGACATCCTGATGACGTCATCAGATGCCCTATGTACTTTACATGACACCCTGATGACGTCATCAGATGCCCTATGTACTTTACATGACACCCTGATGACGTCATCAGATGCCCTATGTACTTTACATGACACCCTGATGACGTCATCAGATGCCCTATGTACTTTACATGACACCCTGATGACGTCATCAGATGCCCTATGTACTTTAGATGACACCCTGATGACGTCATCAGATGCCCTATGTACTTTACATGACATCCTGATGACGTCATCAGATGCCCTATGTACTTTAGATGACACCCTGATGACGTCATCAGATGCCCTATGTACTTTACATGACACCCTGATGACGTCATCAGATGCCCTATGTACTTTACATGACACCCTGATGACGTCATCAGATGCCCTATGTACTTTACATGACACCCTGATGACGTCATCAGATGCCCTATGTACTTTACATGACATCCTGATGACGTCATCAGATGCCCTATGTACTTTACATGACATCCTGATGACGTCATCAGATGCCCTATGTACTTTACATGACATCCTGATGACGTCATCAGATGCCCTATGTACTTTAGATGACACCCTGATGACGTCATCAGATGCCCTATGTACTTTACATGACATCCTGATGACGTCATCAGATGCCCTATGTACTTTAGATGACACCCTGATGACGTCATCAGATGCCCTATGTACTTTACATGACACCCTGATGACGTCATCAGATGCCCTATGTACTTTACATGACACCCTGATGACGTCATCAGATGCCCTATGTACTTTACATGACACCCTGATGACGTCATCAGATGCCCTATGTGCTTTACATGACACCCTGATGACGTCATCAGATGCCCTATGTACTTTACATGACACCCTGATGACGTCATCAGATGCCCTATGTACTTTACATGACATCCTGATGACGTCATCAGATGCCCTATGTACTTTACATGACATCCTGATGACGTCATCAGATGCCCTATGTACTTTACATGACACCCTGATGACGTCATCAGATGCCCTATGTACTTTACATGACACCCTGATGACGTCATCAGATGCCCTATGTACTTTACATGACACCCTGATGACGTCATCAGATGCCCTATGTACTTTACATGACACCCTGATGACGTCATCAGATGCCCTATGTACTTTACATGACACCCTGATGACGTCATCAGATGCCCTATGTACTTTACATGACACCCTGATGACGTCATCAGATGCCCTATGTACTTTACATGACACCCTGATGACGTCATCAGATGCCCTATGTACTTTACATGACACCCTGATGACGTCATCAGATGCCCTATGTACTTTACATGACACCCTGATGACGTCATCAGATGCCCTATGTACTTTACATGACACCCTGATGACGTCATCAGATGCCCTATGTACTTTACATGACACCCTGATGACGTCATCAGATGCCCTATGTACTTTACATGACACCCTGATGACGTCATCAGATGCCCTATGTACTTTACATGACACCCTGATGACGTCATCAGATGCCCTATGTACTTTACATGACATCCTGATGACGTCATCAGATGCCCTATGTACTTTACATGACACCCTGATGACGTCATCAGATGCCCTATGTACTTTACATGACACCCTGATGACGTCATCAGATGCCCTATGTACTTTACATGACACCCTGATGACGTCATCAGATGCCCTATGTACTTTACATGACACCCTGATGACGTCATCAGATGCCCTATGTACTTTACATGACACCCTGATGACGTCATCAGATGCCCTATGTACTTTAGATGACACCCTGATGACGTCATCAGATGCCCTATGTACTTTACATGACATCCTGATGACGTCATCAGATGCCCTATGTACTTTACATGACACCCTGATGACGTCATCAGATGCCCTATGTACTTTAGATGACACCCTGATGACGTCATCAGATGCCCTATGTACTTTACATGACACCCTGATGACGTCATCAGATGCCCTATGTACTTTAGATGACACCCTGATGACGTCATCAGATGCCCTATGTACTTTACATGACACCCTGATGACGTCATCAGATGCCCTATGTACTTTACATGACACCCTGATGACGTCATCAGATGCCCTATGTACTTTACATGACACCCTGATGACGTCATCAGATGCCCTATGTACTTTACATGACACCCTGATGACGTCATCAGATGCCCTATGTACTTTACATGACGTCCTGATGACGTCATCAGATGCCCTATGTACTTTACATGACACCCTGATGACGTCATCAGATGCCCTATGTACTTTACATGACATCCTGATGACGTCATCAGATGCCCTATGTACTTTACATGACACCCTGATGACGTCATCAGATGCCCTATGTACTTTACATGACACCCTGATGACGTCATCAGATGCCCTATGTACTTTACATGACACCCTGATGACGTCATCAGATGCCCTATGTACTTTACATGACATCCTGATGACGTCATCAGATGCCCTATGTACTTTACATGACACCCTGATGACGTCATCAGATGCCCTATGTACTTTACATGACATCCTGATGACGTCATCAGATGCCCTATGTACTTTACATGACATCCTGATGACGTCATCAGATGCCCTATGTACTTTACATGACACCCTGATGACGTCATCAGATGCCCTATGTACTTTACATGACACCCTGATGACGTCATCAGATGCCCTATGTACTTTACATGACATCCTGATGACGTCATCAGATGCCCTATGTACTTTACATGACACCCTGATGACGTCATCAGATGCCCTATGTACTTTACATGACACCCTGATGACGTCATCAGATGCCCTATGTACTTTAGATGACACCCTGATGACGTCATCAGATGCCCTATGTACTTTACATGACACCCTGATGACGTCATCAGATGCCCTATGTACTTTACATGACATCCTGATGACGTCATCAGATGCCCTATGTACTTTACATGACACCCTGATGACGTCGTCAGCTGCCCTATGTACTTTACATGACACCCTGATGACGTCATCAGATGCCCTATGTACTTTACATGACACCCTGATGACGTCATCAGATGCCCTATGTACTTTACATGACATCCTGATGACGTCATCAGATGCCCTATGTACTTTACATGACACCCTGATGACGTCATCAGATGCCCTATGTACTTTAGATGACACCCTGATGACGTCATCAGATGCCCTATGTACTTTACATGACACCCTGATGACGTCATCAGATGCCCTATGTACTTTAGATGACACCCTGATGACGTCATCAGATGCCCTATGTACTTTACATGACACCCTGATGACGTCATCAGATGCCCTATGTACTTTACATGACACCCTGATGACGTCATCAGATGCCCTATGTACTTTAGATGACACCCTGATGACGTCATCAGATGCCCTATGTACTTTACATGACACCCTGATGACGTCATCAGATGCCCTATGTACTTTACATGACACCCTGATGACGTCATCAGATGCCCTATGTACTTTACATGACATCCTGATGACGTCATCAGATGCCCTATGTACTTTAGATGACACCCTGATGACGTCATCAGATGCCCTATGTACTTTACATGACATCCTGATGACGTCATCAGATGCCCTATGTACTTTACATGACACCCTGATGACGTCATCAGATGCCCTATGTACTTTAGATGACACCCTGATGACGTCATCAGATGCCCTATGTACTTTACATGACACCCTGATGACGTCATCAGATGCCCTATGTACTTTACATGACACCCTGATGACGTCATCAGATGCCCTATGTACTTTACATGACACCCTGATGACGTCATCAGATGCCCTATGTACTTTACATGACATCCTGATGACGTCATCAGATGCCCTATGTACTTTAGATGACACCCTGATGACGTCATCAGATGCCCTATGTACTTTACATGACATCCTGATGACGTCATCAGATGCCCTATGTACTTTAGATGACACCCTGATGACGTCATCAGATGCCCTATGTACTTTACATGACATCCTGATGACGTCATCAGATGCCCTATGTACTTTAGATGACACCCTGATGACGTCATCAGATGCCCTATGTACTTTACATGACACCCTGATGACGTCATCAGATGCCCTATGTACTTTACATGACATCCTGATGACGTCATCAGATGCCCTATGTACTTTACATGACACCCTGATGACGTCATCAGATGCCCTATGTACTTTACATGACACCCTGATGACGTCATCAGATGCCCTATGTACTTTACATGACACCCTGATGACGTCATCAGATGCCCTATGTACTTTACATGACACCCTGATGACGTCATCAGATGCCCTATGTACTTTACATGACACCCTGATGACGTCATCAGATGCCCTATGTACTTTAGATGACACCCTGATGACGTCATCAGATGCCCTATGTACTTTACATGACATCCTGATGACGTCATCAGATGCCCTATGTACTTTACATGACATCCTGATGACGTCATCAGATGCCCTATGTACTTTACATGACATCCTGATGACGTCATCAGATGCCCTATGTACTTTACATGACATCCTGATGACGTCATCAGATGCCCTATGTACTTTACATGACACCCTGATGACGTCATCAGATGCCCTATGTACTTTACATGACATCCTGATGACGTCATCAGATGCCCTATGTACTTTACATGACACCCTGATGACGTCATCAGATGCCCTATGTACTTTAGATGACACCCTGATGACGTCATCAGATGCCCTATGTACTTTACATGACACCCTGATGACGTCATCAGATGCCCTATGTACTTTACATGACACCCTGATGACGTCATCAGATGCCCTATGTACTTTACATGACATCCTGATGACGTCATCAGATGCCCTATGTACTTTAGATGACACCCTGATGACGTCATCAGATGCCCTATGTACTTTACATGACACCCTGATGACGTCATCAGATGCCCTATGTACTTTACATGACACCCTGATGACGTCATCAGATGCCCTATGTACTTTACATGACACCCTGATGACGTCATCAGATGCCCTATGTACTTTAGATGACACCCTGATGACGTCATCAGATGCCCTATGTACTTTACATGACACCCTGATGACGTCATCAGATGCCCTATGTACTTTACATGACACCCTGATGACGTCATCAGATGCCCTATGTACTTTACATGACACCCTGATGACGTCATCAGATGCCCTATGTACTTTACATGACACCCTGATGACGTCATCAGATGCCCTATGTACTTTACATGACACCCTGATGACGTCATCAGATGCCCTATGTACTTTACATGACATCCTGGTGACGTCATCTCATACCCTATGTACTTTACATGACATCCTGATGACGTCATCAGATGCCCTATGTACTTTACATGACACCCTGATGACGTCAACAGATGCCCTATGTACTTTAGATGACACCCTGATGACGTCATCAGATGCCCTATGTACTTTACATGACACCCTGATGACGTCATCAGATGCCCTATGTACTTTACATGACACCCTGATGACGTCATCAGATGCCCTATGTACTTTACATGACACCCTGATGACGTCATCAGATGCCCTATGTACTTTACATGACACCCTGATGACGTCATCAGATGCCCTATGTACTTTACATGACACCCTGATGACGTCATCAGATGCCCTATGTACTTTACATGACATCCTGATGACGTCAACAGATGCCCTATGTACTTTACATGACATCCTGGTGACGTCATCTCATACCCTATGTACTTTACATGACATCCTGGTGACGTCATCTCATACCCTATGTACTTTACATGACACCCTGATGACGTCATCAGATGCCCTATGTACTTTACATGACACCCTGATGACGTCATCAGATGCCCTATGTACTTTACATGACATCCTGATGACGTCATCAGATGCCCTATGTACTTTAGATGACACCCTGATGACGTCATCAGATGCCCTATGTACTTTACATGACATCCTGATGACGTCATCAGATGCCCTATGTACTTTACATGACATCCTGATGACGTCATCAGATGCCCTATGTACTTTACATGACACCCTGATGACGTCATCAGATGCCCTATGTACTTTACATGACATCCTGATGACGTCATCAGATGCCCTATGTACTTTACATGACACCCTGATGACGTCATCAGATGCCCTATGTACTTTACATGACACCCTGATGACGTCATCAGATGCCCTATGTACTTTACATGACACCCTGATGACGTCATCAGATGCCCTATGTACTTTAGATGACATCCTGATGACGTCATCAGATGCCCTATGTACTTTACATGACATCCTGATGACGTCATCAGATGCCCTATGTACTTTACATGACATCCTGATGACGTCATCAGATGCCCTATGTACTTTACATGACATCCTGATGACGTCATCAGATGCCCTATGTACTTTACATGACATCCTGATGACGTCATCAGATGCCCTATGTACTTTACATGACACCCTGATGACGTCATCAGATGCCCTATGTACTTTACATGACATCCTGATGACGTCATCAGATGCCCTATGTACTTTACATGACACCCTGATGACGTCATCAGATGCCCTATGTACTTTACATGACACCCTGATGACGTCATCAGATGCCCTATGTACTTTACATGACACCCTGATGACGTCATCAGATGCCCTATGTACTTTACATGACATCCTGATGACGTCATCAGATGCCCTATGTACTTTACATGACATCCTGATGACGTCATCAGATGCCCTATGTACTTTACATGACACCCTGATGACGTCATCAGATGCCCTATGTACTTTAGATGACACCCTGATGACGTCATCAGATGCCCTATGTACTTTACATGACACCCTGATGACGTCATCAGATGCCCTATGTACTTTACATGACACCCTGATGACGTCATCAGATGCCCTATGTACTTTACATGACACCCTGATGACGTCATCAGATGCCCTATGTACTTTACATGACATCCTGATGACGTCATCAGATGCCCTATGTACTTTACATGACACCCTGATGACGTCATCAGATGCCCTATGTACTTTAGATGACACCCTGATGACGTCATCAGATGCCCTATGTACTTTACATGACACCCTGATGACGTCATCAGATGCCCTATGTACTTTACATGACATCCTGATGACGTCATCAGATGCCCTATGTACTTTACATGACATCCTGATGACGTCATCAGATGCCCTATGTACTTTACATGACACCCTGATGACGTCATCAGATGCCCTATGTACTTTACATGACATCCTGATGACGTCATCAGATGCCCTATGTACTTTACATGACATCCTGATGACGTCATCAGATGCCCTATGTACTTTACATGACACCCTGATGACGTCATCAGATGCCCTATGTACTTTACATGACACCCTGATGACGTCATCAGATGCCCTATGTACTTTACATGACACCCTGATGACGTCATCAGATGCCCTATGTACTTTACATGACATCCTGATGACGTCATCAGATGCCCTATGTACTTTAGATGACATCCTGATGACGTCATCAGATGCCCTATGTACTTTACATGACACCCTGATGACGTCATCAGATGCCCTATGTACTTTACATGACACCCTGATGACGTCATCAGATGCCCTATGTACTTTACATGACATCCTGATGACGTCATCAGATGCCCTATGTACTTTACATGACACCCTGATGACGTCATCAGATGCCCTATGTACTTTACATGACATCCTGATGACGTCATCAGATGCCCTATGTACTTTACATGACATCCTGATGACGTCATCAGATGCCCTATGTACTTTACATGACACCCTGATGACGTCATCAGATGCCCTATGTACTTTACATGACACCCTGATGACGTCATCAGATGCCCTATGTACTTTACATGACACCCTGATGACGTCATCAGATGCCCTATGTACTTTACATGACATCCTGATGACGTCATCAGATGCCCTATGTACTTTACATGACATCCTGATGACGTCATCAGATGCCCTATGTACTTTACATGACACCCTGATGACGTCATCAGATGCCCTATGTACTTTACATGACATCCTGATGACGTCATCAGATGCCCTATGTACTTTACATGACACCCTGATGACGTCATCAGATGCCCTATGTACTTTACATGACATCCTGATGACGTCATCAGATGCCCTATGTACTTTACATGACATCCTGATGACGTCATCAGATGCCCTATGTACTTTACATGACACCCTGATGACGTCATCAGATGCCCTATGTACTTTACATGACACCCTGATGACGTCATCAGATGCCCTATGTACTTTACATGACATCCTGATGACGTCATCAGATGCCCTATGTACTTTACATGACATCCTGATGACGTCATCAGATGCCCTATGTACTTTACATGACATCCTGATGACGTCATCAGATGCCCTATGTACTTTACATGACATCCTGATGACGTCATCAGATGCCCTATGTACTTTACATGACATCCTGATGACGTCATCAGATGCCCTATGTACTTTACATGACATCCTGATGACGTCATCAGATGCCCTATGTACTTTACATGACATCCTGATGACGTCATCAGATGCCCTATGTACTTTACATGACACCCTGATGACGTCATCAGATGCCCTATGTACTTTACATGACACCCTGATGACGTCATCAGATGCCCTATGTACTTTACATGACACCCTGATGACGTCATCAGATGCCCTATGTACTTTACATGACATCCTGATGACGTCATCAGATGCCCTATGTACTTTACATGACATCCTGATGACGTCATCAGATGCCCTATGTACTTTACATGACATCCTGATGACGTCATCAGATGCCCTATGTACTTTACATGACATCCTGATGACGTCATCAGATGCCCTATGTACTTTACATGACACCCTGATGACGTCATCAGATGCCCTATGTACTTTACATGACATCCTGATGACGTCATCAGATGCCCTATGTACTTTACATGACACCCTGATGACGTCATCAGATGCCCTATGTACTTTACATGACATCCTGATGACGTCATCAGATGCCCTATGTACTTTACATGACATCCTGATGACGTCATCAGATGCCCTATGTACTTTAGATGACACCCTGATGACGTCATCAGATGCCCTATGTACTTTACATGACATCCTGATGACGTCATCAGATGCCCTATGTACTTTACATGACATCCTGATGACGTCATCAGATGCCCTATGTACTTTACATGACATCCTGATGACGTCATCAGATGCCCTATGTACTTTACATGACATCCTGATGACGTCATCAGATGCCCTATGTACTTTACATGACATCCTGATGACGTCATCAGATGCCCTATGTACTTTACATGACATCCTGATGACGTCATCAGATGCCCTATGTACTTTACATGACACCCTGATGACGTCATCAGATGCCCTATGTACTTTACATGACACCCTGATGACGTCATCAGATGCCCTATGTACTTTACATGACACCCTGATGACGTCATCAGATGCCCTATGTACTTTACATGACATCCTGATGACGTCATCAGATGCCCTATGTACTTTACATGACATCCTGATGACGTCATCAGATGCCCTATGTACTTTACATGACACCCTGATGACGTCATCAGATGCCCTATGTACTTTACATGACACCCTGATGACGTCATCAGATGCCCTATGTACTTTACATGACACCCTGATGACGTCATCAGATGCCCTATGTACTTTACATGACACCCTGATGACGTCATCAGATGCCCTATGTACTTTACATGACATCCTGATGACGTCATCAGATGCCCTATGTACTTTACATGACACCCTGATGACGTCATCAGATGCCCTATGTACTTTACATGACATCCTGATGACGTCATCAGATGCCCTATGTACTTTACATGACACCCTGATGACGTCATCAGATGCCCTATGTACTTTACATGACACCCTGATGACGTCATCAGATGCCCTATGTACTTTACATGACATCCTGATGACGTCATCAGATGCCCTATGTACTTTACATGACATCCTGATGACGTCATCAGATGCCCTATGTACTTTAGATGACACCCTGATGACGTCATCAGATGCCCTATGTACTTTACATGACACCCTGATGACGTCATCAGATGCCCTATGTACTTTACATGACATCCTGATGACGTCATCAGATGCCCTATGTACTTTACATGACATCCTGATGACGTCATCAGATGCCCTATGTACTTTACATGACACCCTGATGACGTCATCAGATGCCCTATGTACTTTACATGACATCCTGATGACGTCATCAGATGCCCTATGTACTTTACATGACATCCTGATGACGTCATCAGATGCCCTATGTACTTTACATGACATCCTGATGACGTCATCAGATGCCCTATGTACTTTACATGACATCCTGATGACGTCATCAGATGCCCTATGTACTTTACATGACACCCTGATGACGTCATCAGATGCCCTATGTACTTTACATGACACCCTGATGACGTCATCAGATGCCCTATGTACTTTACATGACACCCTGATGACGTCATCAGATGCCCTATGTACTTTACATGACACCCTGATGACGTCATCAGATGCCCTATGTACTTTACATGACATCCTGATGACGTCATCAGATGCCCTATGTACTTTACATGACATCCTGATGACGTCATCAGATGCCCTATGTACTTTACATGACACCCTGATGACGTCATCAGATGCCCTATGTACTTTACATGACACCCTGATGACGTCATCAGATGCCCTATGTACTTTACATGACACCCTGATGACGTCATCAGATGCCCTATGTACTTTACATGACACCCTGATGACGTCATCAGATGCCCTATGTACTTTACATGACATCCTGATGACGTCATCAGATGCCCTATGTACTTTACATGACATCCTGATGACGTCATCAGATGCCCTATGTACTTTACATGACACCCTGATGACGTCATCAGATGCCCTATGTACTTTACATGACATCCTGATGACGTCATCAGATGCCCTATGTACTTTACATGACACCCTGATGACGTCATCAGATGCCCTATGTACTTTACATGACATCCTGATGACGTCATCAGATGCCCTATGTACTTTACATGACATCCTGATGACGTCATCAGATGCCCTATGTACTTTACATGACACCCTGATGACGTCATCAGATGCCCTATGTACTTTACATGACACCCTGATGACGTCATCAGATGCCCTATGTACTTTACATGACACCCTGATGACGTCATCAGATGCCCTATGTACTTTACATGACATCCTGATGACGTCATCAGATGCCCTATGTACTTTACATGACACCCTGATGACGTCATCAGATGCCCTATGTACTTTACATGACACCCTGATGACGTCATCAGATGCCCTATGTACTTTACATGACATCCTGATGACGTCATCAGATGCCCTATGTACTTTACATGACATCCTGATGACGTCATCAGATGCCCTATGTACTTTACATGACACCCTGATGACGTCATCAGATGCCCTATGTACTTTACATGACATCCTGATGACGTCATCAGATGCCCTATGTACTTTACATGACATCCTGATGACGTCATCAGATGCCCTATGTACTTTACATGACATCCTGATGACGTCATCAGATGCCCTATGTACTTTACATGACATCCTGATGACGTCATCAGATGCCCTATGTACTTTACATGACATCCTGATGACGTCATCAGATGCCCTATGTACTTTACATGACATCCTGATGACGTCATCAGATGCCCTATGTACTTTACATGACATCCTGATGACGTCATCAGATGCCCTATGTACTTTACATGACACCCTGATGACGTCATCAGATGCCCTATGTACTTTACATGACATCCTGATGACGTCATCAGATGCCCTATGTACTTTACATGACATCCTGATGACGTCATCAGATGCCCTATGTACTTTACATGACATCCTGATGACGTCATCAGATGCCCTATGTACTTTACATGACATCCTGATGACGTCATCAGATGCCCTATGTACTTTACATGACACCCTGATGACGTCATCAGATGCCCTATGTACTTTACATGACATCCTGATGACGTCATCAGATGCCCTATGTACTTTACATGACATCCTGATGACGTCATCAGATGCCCTATGTACTTTACATGACACCCTGATGACGTCATCAGATGCCCTATGTACTTTACATGACATCCTGATGACGTCATCAGATGCCCTATGTACTTTACATGACATCCTGATGACGTCATCAGATGCCCTATGTACTTTACATGACACCCTGATGACGTCATCAGATGCCCTATGTACTTTACATGACATCCTGATGACGTCATCAGATGCCCTATGTACTTTACATGACATCCTGATGACGTCATCAGATGCCCTATGTACTTTACATGACACCCTGATGACGTCATCAGATGCCCTATGTACTTTACATGACATCCTGATGACGTCATCAGATGCCCTATGTACTTTACATGACATCCTGATGACGTCATCAGATGCCCTATGTACTTTACATGACACCCTGATGACGTCATCAGATGCCCTATGTACTTTACATGACAACCTGATGACGTCATCAGATGCCCTATGTACTTTACATGACACCCTGATGACGTCAGATGCCCTATGTACTTTATGACATCCTGATGACGTCATCAGATGCCCTATGTACTTTACATGACACCCTGATGACGTCATCAGATGCCCTATGTACTTTACATGACATCCTGATGACGTCATCAGATGCCCTATGTACTTTACATGACACCCTGATGACGTCATCAGATGCCCTATGTACTTTACATGACATCCTGATGACGTCATCAGATGCCCTATGTACTTTACATGACATCCTGATGACGTCATCAGATGCCCTATGTACTTTACATGACATCCTGATGACGTCATCAGATGCCCTATGTACTTTACATGACATCCTGATGACGTCATCAGATGCCCTATGTACTTTACATGACACCCTGATGACGTCATCAGATGCCCTATGTACTTTACATGACATCCTGATGACGTCATCAGATGCCCTATGTACTTTACATGACACCCTGATGACGTCATCAGATGCCCTATGTACTTTACATGACACCCTGATGACGTCATCAGATGCCCTATGTACTTTACATGACACCCTGATGACGTCATCAGATGCCCTATGTACTTTACATGACACCCTGATGACGTCATCAGATGCCCTATGTACTTTACATGACATCCTGATGACGTCATCAGATGCCCTATGTACTTTACATGACATCCTGATGACGTCATCAGATGCCCTATGTACTTTACATGACATCCTGATGACGTCATCAGATGCCCTATGTACTTTACATGACACCCTGATGACGTCATCAGATGCCCTATGTACTTTACATGACATCCTGATGACGTCATCAGATGCCCTATGTACTTTACATGACACCCTGATGACGTCATCAGATGCCCTATGTACTTTACATGACACCCTGATGACGTCATCAGATGCCCTATGTACTTTACATGACATCCTGATGACGTCATCAGATGCCCTATGTACTTTACATGACATCCTGATGACGTCATCAGATGCCCTATGTACTTTACATGACACCCTGATGACGTCATCAGATGCCCTATGTACTTTACATGACACCCTGATGACGTCATCAGATGCCCTATGTACTTTACATGACATCCTGATGACGTCATCAGATGCCCTATGTACTTTACATGACACCCTGATGACGTCATCAGATGCCCTATGTACTTTACATGACACCCTGATGACGTCATCAGATGCCCTATGTACTTTACATGACATCCTGATGACGTCATCAGATGCCCTATGTACTTTACATGACACCCTGATGACGTCATCAGATGCCCTATGTACTTTACATGACACCCTGATGACGTCATCAGATGCCCTATGTACTTTACATGACATCCTGATGACGTCATCAGATGCCCTATGTACTTTACATGACACCCTGATGACGTCATCAGATGCCCTATGTACTTTACATGACACCCTGATGACGTCATCAGATGCCCTATGTACTTTACATGACATCCTGATGACGTCATCAGATGCCCTATGTACTTTACATGACACCCTGATGACGTCATCAGATGCCCTATGTACTTTACATGACACCCTGATGACGTCATCAGATGCCCTATGTACTTTACATGACACCCTGATGACGTCATCAGATGCCCTATGTACTTTACATGACACCCTGATGACGTCATCAGATGCCCTATGTACTTTACATGACATCCTGATGACGTCATCAGATGCCCTATGTACTTTACATGACATCCTGATGACGTCATCAGATGCCCTATGTACTTTACATGACACCCTGATGACGTCATCAGATGCCCTATGTACTTTACATGACACCCTGATGACGTCATCAGATGCCCTATGTACTTTACATGACATCCTGATGACGTCATCAGATGCCCTATGTACTTTACATGACACCCTGATGACGTCATCAGATGCCCTATGTACTTTACATGACACCCTGATGACGTCATCAGATGCCCTATGTACTTTACATGACACCCTGATGACGTCATCAGATGCCCTATGTACTTTACATGACACCCTGATGACGTCATCAGATGCCCTATGTACTTTACATGACACCCTGATGACGTCATCAGATGCCCTATGTACTTTACATGACATCCTGATGACGTCATCAGATGCCCTATGTACTTTACATGACACCCTGATGACGTCATCAGATGCCCTATGTACTTTACATGACATCCTGATGACGTCATCAGATGCCCTATGTACTTTACATGACACCCTGATGACGTCATCAGATGCCCTATGTACTTTACATGACATCCTGATGACGTCATCAGATGCCCTATGTACTTTACATGACATCCTGATGACGTCATCAGATGCCCTATGTACTTTACATGACACCCTGATGACGTCATCAGATGCCCTATGTACTTTACATGACACCCTGATGACGTCATCAGATGCCCTATGTACTTTACATGACACCCTGATGACGTCATCAGATGCCCTATGTACTTTACATGACACCCTGATGACGTCATCAGATGCCCTATGTACTTTACATGACATCCTGATGACGTCATCAGATGCCCTATGTACTTTACATGACACCCTGATGACGTCATCAGATGCCCTATGTACTTTACATGACACCCTGATGACGTCATCAGATGCCCTATGTACTTTACATGACATCCTGATGACGTCATCAGATGCCCTATGTACTTTACATGACACCCTGATGACGTCATCAGATGCCCTATGTACTTTACATGACATCCTGATGACGTCATCAGATGCCCTATGTACTTTACATGACATCCTGATGACGTCATCAGATGCCCTATGTACTTTACATGACACCCTGATGACGTCATCAGATGCCCTATGTACTTTACATGACATCCTGATGACGTCATCAGATGCCCTATGTACTTTACATGACACCCTGATGACGTCATCAGATGCCCTATGTACTTTACATGACACCCTGATGACGTCATCAGATGCCCTATGTACTTTACATGACACCCTGATGACGTCATCAGATGCCCTATGTACTTTACATGACACCCTGATGACGTCATCAGATGCCCTATGTACTTTACATGACACCCTGATGACGTCATCAGATGCCCTATGTACTTTACATGACACCCTGATGACGTCATCAGATGCCCTATGTACTTTACATGACACCCTGATGACGTCATCAGATGCCCTATGTACTTTACATGACATCCTGATGACGTCATCAGATGCCCTATGTACTTTACATGACATCCTGATGACGTCATCAGATGCCCTATGTACTTTACATGACATCCTGATGACGTCATCAGATGCCCTATGTACTTTACATGACACCCTGATGACGTCATCAGATGCCCTATGTACTTTACATGACATCCTGATGACGTCATCAGATGCCCTATGTACTTTACATGACACCCTGATGACGTCATCAGATGCCCTATGTACTTTACATGACACCCTGATGACGTCATCAGATGCCCTATGTACTTTACATGACATCCTGATGACGTCATCAGATGCCCTATGTACTTTACATGACACCCTGATGACGTCATCAGATGCCCTATGTACTTTACATGACATCCTGATGACGTCATCAGATGCCCTATGTACTTTACATGACATCCTGATGACGTCATCAGATGCCCTATGTACTTTACATGACACCCTGATGACGTCATCAGATGCCCTATGTACTTTACATGACACCCTGATGACGTCATCAGATGCCCTATGTACTTTACATGACACCCTGATGACGTCATCAGATGCCCTATGTACTTTACATGACACCCTGATGACGTCATCAGATGCCCTATGTACTTTACATGACACCCTGATGACGTCATCAGATGCCCTATGTACTTTACATGACACCCTGATGACGTCATCAGATGCCCTATGTACTTTACATGACACCCTGATGACGTCATCAGATGCCCTATGTACTTTACATGACATCCTGATGACGTCATCAGATGCCCTATGTACTTTACATGACACCCTGATGACGTCATCAGATGCCCTATGTACTTTACATGACATCCTGATGACGTCATCAGATGCCCTATGTACTTTACATGACACCCTGATGACGTCATCAGATGCCCTATGTACTTTACATGACACCCTGATGACGTCATCAGATGCCCTATGTACTTTACATGACACCCTGATGACGTCGTCAGATGCCCTATGTACTTTACATGACACCCTGATGACCTCATCAGATGCCCTATGTACTTTACATGACATCCTGATGACGTCATCAGATGCCCTATGTACTTTACATGACATCCTGATGACGTCATCAGATGCCCTATGTACTTTACATGACATCCTGATGACGTCATCAGATGCCCTATGTACTTTACATGACATCCTGATGACGTCATCAGATGCCCTATGTACTTTACATGACACCCTGATGACGTCATCAGATGCCCTATGTACTTTACATGACACCCTGATGACGTCATCAGATGCCCTATGTACTTTACATGACATCCTGATGACGTCATCAGATGCCCTATGTACTTTACATGACACCCTGATGACGTCATCAGATGCCCTATGTACTTTACATGACACCCTGATGACGTCATCAGATGCCCTATGTACTTTACATGACACCCTGATGACGTCATCAGATGCCCTATGTACTTTACATGACATCCTGATGACGTCATCAGATGCCCTATGTACTTTACATGACACCCTGATGACGTCATCAGATGCCCTATGTACTTTACATGACACCCTGATGACGTCATCAGATGCCCTATGTACTTTACATGACATCCTGATGACGTCATCAGATGCCCTATGTACTTTACATGACACCCTGATGACGTCATCAGATGCCCTATGTACTTTACATGACATCCTGATGACGTCATCAGATGCCCTATGTACTTTACATGACACCCTGATGACGTCATCAGATGCCCTATGTACTTTACATGACACCCTGATGACGTCATCAGATGCCCTATGTACTTTACATGACACCCTGATGACGTCATCAGATGCCCTATGTACTTTACATGACACCCTGATGACGTCATCAGATGCCCTATGTACTTTACATGACATCCTGATGACGTCATCAGATGCCCTATGTACTTTACATGACACCCTGATGACGTCATCAGATGCCCTATGTACTTTACATGACATCCTGATGACGTCATCAGATGCCCTATGTACTTTACATGACACCCTGATGACGTCATCAGATGCCCTATGTACTTTACATGACACCCTGATGACGTCATCAGATGCCCTATGTACTTTACATGACACCCTGATGACGTCATCAGATGCCCTATGTACTTTACATGACACCCTGATGACGTCATCAGATGCCCTATGTACTTTACATGACATCCTGATGACGTCATCAGATGCCCTATGTACTTTACATGACATCCTGATGACGTCATCAGATGCCCTATGTACTTTACATGACACCCTGATGACGTCATCAGATGCCCTATGTACTTTACATGACACCCTGATGACGTCATCAGATGCCCTATGTACTTTACATGACATCCTGATGACGTCATCAGATGCCCTATGTACTTTACATGACATCCTGATGACGTCATCAGATGCCCTATGTACTTTACATGACATCCTGATGACGTCATCAGATGCCCTATGTACTTTACATGACACCCTGATGACGTCATCAGATGCCCTATGTACTTTACATGACACCCTGATGACGTCATCAGATGCCCTATGTACTTTACATGACATCCTGATGACGTCATCAGATGCCCTATGTACTTTACATGACACCCTGATGACGTCATCAGATGCCCTATGTACTTTACATGACACCCTGATGACGTCATCAGATGCCCTATGTACTTTACATGACACCCTGATGACGTCATCAGATGCCCTATGTACTTTACATGACACCCTGATGACGTCATCAGATGCCCTATGTACTTTACATGACACCCTGATGACGTCATCAGATGCCCTATGTACTTTACATGACACCCTGATGACGTCATCAGATGCCCTATGTACTTTACATGACATCCTGATGACGTCATCAGATGCCCTATGTACTTTACATGACACCCTGATGACGTCATCAGATGCCCTATGTACTTTACATGACACCCTGATGACGTCATCAGATGCCCTATGTACTTTACATGACACCCTGATGACGTCATCAGATGCCCTATGTACTTTACATGACACCCTGATGACGTCATCAGATGCCCTATGTACTTTACATGACACCCTGATGACGTCATCAGATGCCCTATGTATTTTACATGACATCCTGATGACGTCATCAGATGCCCTATGTACTTTACATGACACCCTGATGACGTCATCAGATGCCCTATGTACTTTACATGACATCCTGATGACGTCATCAGATGCCCTATGTACTTTACATGACATCCTGATGACGTCATCAGATGCCCTATGTACTTTACATGACACCCTGATGACGTCATCAGATGCCCTATGTACTTTACATGACACCCTGATGACGTCATCAGATGCCCTATGTACTTTACATGACACCCTGATGACGTCATCAGATGCCCTATGTACTTTACATGACACCCTGATGACGTCATCAGATGCCCTATGTACTTTACATGACATCCTGATGACGTCATCAGATGCCCTATGTACTTTACATGACACCCTGATGACGTCATCAGATGCCCTATGTACTTTACATGACACCCTGATGACGTCATCAGATGCCCTATGTACTTTACATGACACCCTGATGACGTCATCAGATGCCCTATGTACTTTACATGACACCCTGATGACGTCATCAGATGCCCTATGTACTTTACATGACATCCTGATGACGTCATCAGATGCCCTATGTACTTTACATGACATCCTGATGACGTCATCAGATGCCCTATGTACTTTACATGACATCCTGATGACGTCATCAGATGCCCTATGTACTTTACATGACACCCTGATGACGTCATCAGATGCCCTATGTACTTTACATGACACCCTGATGACGTCATCAGATGCCCTATGTACTTTACATGACACCCTGATGACGTCATCAGATGCCCTATGTACTTTACATGACACCCTGATGACGTCATCAGATGCCCTATGTACTTTACATGACATCCTGATGACGTCATCAGATGCCCTATGTACTTTACATGACACCCTGATGACGTCATCAGATGCCCTATGTACTTTACATGACACCCTGATGACGTCATCAGATGCCCTATGTACTTTACATGACACCCTGATGACGTCATCAGATGCCCTATGTACTTTACATGACACCCTGATGACGTCATCAGATGCCCTATGTACTTTACATGACATCCTGATGACGTCATCAGATGCCCTATGTACTTTACATGACACCCTGATGACGTCATCAGATGCCCTATGTACTTTACATGACACCCTGATGACGTCATCAGATGCCCTATGTACTTTACATGACACCCTGATGACGTCATCAGATGCCCTATGTACTTTACATGACACCCTGATGACGTCATCAGATGCCCTATGTACTTTACATGACACCCTGATGACGTCATCAGATGCCCTATGTACTTTACATGACACCCTGATGACGTCATCAGATGCCCTATGTACTTTACATGACATCCTGATGACGTCATCAGATGCCCTATGTACTTTACATGACATCCTGATGACGTCATCAGATGCCCTATGTACTTTACATGACACCCTGATGACGTCATCAGATGCCCTATGTACTTTACATGACATCCTGATGACGTCATCAGATGCCCTATGTACTTTACATGACATCCTGATGACGTCATCAGATGCCCTATGTACTTTACATGACATCCTGATGACGTCATCAGATGCCCTATGTACTTTACATGACATCCTGATGACGTCATCAGATGCCCTATGTACTTTACATGACACCCTGATGACGTCATCAGATGCCCTATGTACTTTACATGACACCCTGATGACGTCATCAGATGCCCTATGTACTTTACATGACACCCTGATGACGTCATCAGATGCCCTATGTACTTTACATGACACCCTGATGACGTCATCAGATGCCCTATGTACTTTACATGACACCCTGATGACGTCATCAGATGCCCTATGTACTTTACATGACACCCTGATGACGTCATCAGATGCCCTATGTACTTTACATGACATCCTGATGACGTCATCAGATGCCCTATGTACTTTACATGACACCCTGATGACGTCATCAGATGCCCTATGTACTTTACATGACACCCTGATGACGTCATCAGATGCCCTATGTACTTTACATGACATCCTGATGACGTCATCAGATGCCCTATGTACTTTACATGACACCCTGATGACGTCATCAGATGCCCTATGTACTTTACATGACATCCTGATGACGTCATCAGATGCCCTATGTACTTTACATGACACCCTGATGACGTCATCAGATGCCCTATGTACTTTACATGACACCCTGATGACGTCATCAGATGCCCTATGTACTTTACATGACACCCTGATGACGTCATCAGATGCCCTATGTACTTTACATGACATCCTGATGACGTCATCAGATGCCCTATGTACTTTACATGACACCCTGATGACGTCATCAGATGCCCTATGTACTTTACATGACATCCTGATGACGTCATCAGATGCCCTATGTACTTTACATGACATCCTGATGACGTCATCAGATGCCCTATGTACTTTACATGACATCCTGATGACGTCATCAGATGCCCTATGTACTTTACATGACACCCTGATGACGTCATCAGATGCCCTATGTACTTTACATGACACCCTGATGACGTCATCAGATGCCCTATGTACTTTACATGACACCCTGATGACGTCATCAGATGCCCTATGTACTTTACATGACACCCTGATGACGTCATCAGATGCCCTATGTACTTTACATGACACCCTGATGACGTCATCAGATGCCCTATGTACTTTACATGACACCCTGATGACGTCATCAGATGCCCTATGTACTTTACATGACACCCTGATGACGTCATCAGATGCCCTATGTACTTTACATGACACCCTGATGACGTCATCAGATGCCCTATGTACTTTACATGACACCCTGATGACGTCATCAGATGCCCTATGTACTTTACATGACACCCTGATGACGTCATCAGATGCCCTATGTACTTTACATGACACCCTGATGACGTCATCAGATGCCCTATGTACTTTACATGACACCCTGATGACGTCATCAGATGCCCTATGTACTTTACATGACACCCTGATGACGTCATCAGATGCCCTATGTACTTTACATGACACCCTGTTGACGTCATCAGATGCCCTATGTACTTTACATGACATCCTGATGACGTCATCAGATGCCCTATGTACTTTACATGACATCCTGATGACGTCATCAGATGCCCTATGTACTTTACATGACACCCTGATGACGTCATCAGATGCCCTATGTACTTTACATGACACCCTGATGACGTCATCAGATGCCCTATGTACTTTACATGACACCCTGTTGACGTCATCAGATGCCCCATGTACTTTAGACATTGACACCCTGATGACGTCATCAGATGCCCTATGCATTTGTGAGGACACCCTGATGACGCTCTTCATCAGATGCCCTGGCGTACTTTTGCATGACAATCTGATGACGTCATCAGATGACCTATGTAATTTTAGATGACACCCTGAAGACGTCATCAGATGCCCGGCGTAATTTTTGCATGACACCCTGATGACGTCATCAGATGACCTATGTACTTTACATGACACCCTGATGACGTCATCAGATGCCCTATGTACTTTAGATGACACGCGCTGATGACGTCATCAGATGTCCTATGTACTTTCACATTAGACATCCTGATGACGTCATCAGGATGCCCTATGTACTTTTTTACATGACATCCTGATGACGTCATCAGATGCCCTATGTACTTTAGATGACACCCTGATGACGTCATCAGATGCTCCTATGTACTTTAGATGACATCCTTGATGACGTCATCAGATGCTCCTATGTACTTTGCATGACACCTGATGATCGTCATCAGATGCCCTATGTAATTTTTATGGCATGACATCCTGATGACGTCATCAGATGCCCGACTGTACTTTACATGACACCTGATGACGTCATCAGGATGCCCTATGTACTTTACATGACACCCTGATGACGTCATCAGATGCCCTATGTACTTTGAAGATGACACCCTGATGACGTCCATCAGATGCCCTATGTACTTTACATGACACCCTGATGACGTCTCATCAGATGCCCTATGTACTTTAGATGACACCCTGATGACGTCATTAGATGCCCTATGTACTTTGCATGTCACCCTGATGACGTCATCAGATGCCCTATGTACTTTGCATGACACCCTGTTGACGTCATCAGATGCCCTTTGTACTTTAGATGACACCCTGATGACGTCATCAGATTCCCTATGTACTTTGCATGACACCCTGTTGACGTCATCAGATGCCCTATGTACTTTAGATGCCACCCTGATGACGTCATCAGATGCCCTATGTACTTTAGATGACACCCCGATGACGTCATCAGATGCCCTATGTACTTTACGTGACATCCTGATGACGTCATCAGATGCCCTATGTACTTTACATGACATCCGATGACGTCATCAGATGCCCTATGTAGTTTAAATGACACCCTGATGACGTCATCAGATGATCTATGTACTTTACATGACATCCTGATGACGTCATCAGATGCCCTATGTACTTTAGATGACACCCTGATGACGTCATCAGATGCCCTATGTACTTTGCATGACACCCTGATGACGTCATCAGATGCCCTATGTACTTTACATGACACCCTGATGACGTCATCAGATGCCCTATGTACTTTAGATGACACCCTGATGACGTCATCAGATGCCCTATGTACTTTGCATGACACCCTGATGACGTCATCAGATGCCCTATGTACTTTAGATGACACCCTGATGACGTCATCAGATGCCCTATGTACTTTACATGACATCCTGATGACGCCATCAGATGCCCTATGTACTTTACATGACACCCTGATGACGTCATCAGATGCCCTATGTACTTTACATGACACCCTGATGACGTCATCAGATGCCCTATGTACTTTAGATGACACCCTGATGACGTCATCAGATGCCCTATGTACTTTGCATGACACCCTGATGACGTCATCAGATGCCCTATGTACTTTACATGACACCCTGATGACGTCATCAGATGCCCTATGTACTTTACATGACATCCTGATGACGTCATCAGATGCCCTATGTACTTTACATGACACCCTGATGACGTCATCAGATGCCCTATGTACTTTACATGACACCCTGATGACGTCATCAGATGCCCTATGTACTTTAGATGACACCCTGATGACGTCATCAGATGCCCTATGTACTTTACATGACACCCTGATGACGTCATCAGATGCCCTATGTACTTTACATGACACCCTGATGACGTCATCAGATGCCCTATGTACTTTACATGACATCCTGATGACGTCATCAGATGCCCTATGTACTTTACATGACATCCTGATGACGTCATCAGATGCCCCATGTACCTTTGTATGACACCCTGATGACGTCATCATATGCCTTATGTCCTTTACATGACATCCTGATGACGTCATCAGATGCCGTGTACTTTGCATGACACTCTGATGACGTCATCAGATGCCCTATGTACTTTGCATGACACCCTGATGACGTCATCAGATGCCCTATGTACTTTACATGACACCCTGATGACGTCATCAGATGCCCTATGTACTTTAGATGACACCCTGATGACGTCATCAGATGCCCTATGTACTTTATATGACACCCTGATGACGTCATCAGATGCCCTATGTACTTTAGATGACACCCTGATGACGTCATCAGATGCCCTATGTACTTTACATGACACCCTGATGACGTCATCAGATGCCCTATGTACTTTAGATGACACCCTGATGACGTCATCAGATGCCCTATGTACTTTACATGACATCCTGATGACGTCATCAGATGCCCTATGTACTTTACATGACATCCTGATGACGTCATCAGATGCCCTATGTACTTTAGATGACACCCTGATGACGTCATCAGATGCCCTATGTACTTTGCATGACACCCTGATGACGTCATCAGATGCCCTATGTACTTTACATGACATCCTGATGACGTCATCAGATGCCCTATGTACTTTACATGACACCCTGATGACGTCATCAGATGCCCTATGTACTTTACATGACACCCTGATGACGTCATCAGATGCCCTATGTACTTTAGATGACATCCTGATGAGGATGACACTGTCATCAGATGCCCTATGTACTTTAGATGACACCCTGATGACGTCATCAGATGCCCTATGTACTTTAGATGACACCCTGATGACGTCATCAGATGCCCTATGTACTTTACATGACATCCTGATGACGTCATCAGATGCCCTATGTACTTTAGATGACACCCTGATGACGTCATCAGATGCCCTATGTACTTTACATGACACCCTGATGACGTCATCAGATGCCCTATGTACTTTACATGACACCCTGATGACGTCATCAGATGCCCTATGTACTTTAGATGACACCCTGATGACGTCATCAGATGCCCTATGTACTTTACATGACACCCTGATGACGTCATCAGATGCCCTATGTACTTTACATGACACCCTGATGACGTCATCAGATGCCCTATGTACTTTAGATGACACCCTGATGACGTCATCAGATGCCCTATGTACTTTACATGACACCCTGATGACGTCATCAGATGCCCTATGTACTTTAGATGACACCCTGATGACGTCATCAGATGCCCTATGTACTTTAGATGACACCCTGATGACGTCATCAGATGCCCTATGTACTTTACATGACACCCTGATGACGTCATCAGATGCCCTATGTACTTTAGATGACACCCTGATGACGTCATCAGATGCCCTATGTACTTTGCATGACACCCTGATGACGTCATCAGATGCCCTATGTACTTTAGATGACACCCTGATGACGTCATCAGATGCCCTATGTACTTTACATGACACCCTGATGACGTCATCAGATGCCCTATGTACTTTACATGACACCCTGATGACGTCATCAGATGCCCTATGTACTTTACATGACACCCTGATGACGTCATCAGATGCCCTATGTACTTTGCATGACACCCTGATGACGTCATCAGATGCCCTATGTACTTTACATGACACCCTGATGACGTCATCAGATGCCCTATGTACTTTACATGACATCCTGATGACGTCATCAGATGCCCTATGTACTTTACATGACACCCTGATGACGTCATCAGATGCCCTATGTACTTTACATGACATCCTGATGACGTCATCAGATGCCCTATGTACTTTAGATGACACCCTGATGACGTCATCAGATGCCCTATGTACTTTACATGACACCCTGATGACGTCATCAGATGCCCTATGTACTTTAGATGACACCCTGATGACGTCATCAGATGCCCTATGTACTTTAGATGACACCCTGATGACGTCATCAGATGCCCTATGTACTTTACATGACACCCTGATGACGTCATCAGATGCCCTATGTACTTTACATGACACCCTGATGACGTCATCAGATGCCCTATGTACTTTACATGACACCCTGATGACGTCATCAGATGCCCTATGTACTTTAGATGACCCTGATGACATCATCAGATGCCCTATGTACTTAAGATGACACCCTGATGACGTCATCAGATGCCCTATGTACTTTACATGACACCCTGATGACGTCATCAGATGCCCTATGTACTTTACATGACATCCTGATGACGTCATCAGATGCCCTATGTACTTTAGATGACACCCTGATGACGTCATCAGATGCCCTATGTACTTTAGATGACACCCTGATGACGTCATCAGATGCCCTATGTACTTTACATGACATCCTGATGACGTCATCAGATGCCCTATGTACTTTACATGACACCCTGATGACGTCATCAGATGCCCTATGTACTTTACATGACACCCTGATGACGTCATCAGATGCCCTATGTACTTTAGATGACACCCTGATGACGTCATCAGATGCCCTATGTACTTTACATGACACCCTGATGACGTTTACAGATGCCCTATGTACTTTAGATGACACCCTGATGACGTCATCAGATGCCATATGTACTTTAGATGACACACTGATGACGTCATCAGATGCCATATGTACTTTAGATGACACCCTGATGACGTCATCAGATGCCCTATGTACTTTACATGACATCCTGATGACGTCATCAGATGCCCTATGTACTTTACATGACACCCTGATGACGTCATCAGATGCCCTATGTACTTTGCATGACACCCTGATGACGTCATCAGATGCCCTATGTACTTTAGATGACACCCTGATGACGTCATCAGATGCCCTTTGTACTTTAGATGACACCCTGATGAGGTCATCAGATGCCCTATGTACTTTGCATGACACCCTGATGACGTCATCAGATGACCTATGTACTTTAGATGACACCCTGAAGACGTCATCAGATGCCCTATGTACTTTAGATGACACCCTGATGACGTCATCAGATGCCCTATGTACTTTGCATGACACCCTGATGACGTCATCAGATGCCCTATGTACTTTACATGACACCCTGATGACGTCATCAGATGCCCTATGTACTTTAGATGACACCCTGATGACGTCATCAGATGCCCTATGTTTTTTGCATGACACCCTGATGACGTCATCAGATGCCCTATGTACTTTGCATGACACCCTGATGACGTCATCAGATGCCCTATGTACTTTACGTGACATCCTGATGACGCCATCAGATGCCCTATGTACTTTACATGACATCCTGATGATGTCATCAGATGCCCTATGTACTTTAGATGACACCCTGATGACGTCATCAGATGCCCTATGTACTTTAGATGACACCCTGATGACGTCATCAGATGCCCTATGTACTTTAGATGACACCCTGATGACGTCATCAGATGCCCTATGTACTTTGCATGACACCCTGATGACGTCATCAGATGACCTATGTACTTTAGATGACACCCTGAAGACGTCATCAGATGCCCTATGTACTTTGCATGACACCCTGATGACGTCATCAGATGACCTATGTACTTTACATGACACCCTGATGACGTCATCAGATGCCCTTTGTACTTTAGATGACACGCTGATGACGTCATCAGATGTCCTATGTACTTTACGTGACATACTGATGACGTCATCAGATGCCCTATGTACTTTACATGACATCCTGATGAGGTCATCAGATGATCTATGTACTTTAGATGACACCCTGATGACGTCATCAGATGCCCTATGTACTTTATATGACATCCTGATGACGTCAACAGATGCCCTATGTACTTTGCATGACACCCTGATGACGTCATCAGATGACCTATGTACTTTAGATGACACCCTGATGACGTCATCAGATGCCCAATGTACTTTACATGACACCCTGATGACGTCATCAGATGCCCTATGTACTTTACATGACACCCTGATGACGTCATCAGATGCCCTATGTACTTTACATGACACCCTGATGACGTCATCAGATGCCCTATGTACTTTGCATGTCACCCTGATGACGTCATCAGATGCCCTATGTACTTTAGATAACACCCTGTTGACGTCATTAGATGCCCTTTGTACTTTAGATGACACCCTGATGACGTCATTAGATGCCCTATGTACTTTGCATGTCACCCTGATGACGTCATCAGATGCCCTATGTACTTTGCATGACACCCTGTTGACGTCATCAGATGCCCTTTGTACTTTAGATGACACCCTGATGACGTCATCAGATTCCCTATGTACTTTGCATGACACCCTGTTGACGTCATCAGATGCCCTATGTACTTTAGATAACACCCTGTTGACGTCATTAGATGCCCTTTGTACTTTAGATGACACCCTGATGACGTCATCAGATGCCCTATGTACTTTGCATGACACCCTGATGACGTCATCAGATGCCCTATGTACTTTACATGACACCCTGATGACGTCGTCAGATGCCCTATGTACTTTAGATGACACCCTGATGACGTCATCAGATGCCCTATGTACTTTAGATGACACCCTGATGACGTCATCAGATGCCCTATCTACTTTAGATGACACCCTGATGACGTCATCAGATGCCATATGTACTTTAGATGACACCCTGATGACGTCATCAGATGCCCTATGTACTTTACATGACATCCTGATGACGTCATCAGATGCCCTATGTTTTTTACATGACATCCTGATGACGTCATCAGATGCCCTATGCACATTAGATGACACCCTGATGACGCCATCAGATGCCCTATCTACTTTAGATGACACCCTGAGATGACGTCATCAGATGCCATATGTACTTTAGATGACACCTTGATGACGTCATCAGATGCCCTATGTACTTTAGATGACACCCTGATGACGCCATCAGATGCCCTATGTACTTTACATGACATCCTGATGACGTCATTAGATGCCCTATGTACTTTAGATGACACCCTGATGACGTCATCAGATGCCCTATGTACTCTGCATGACAACCTGATAACGTCATCAGATGCCCTATGTACTTTAGATGACACCCTGATGACGTCAGCAGATGCCTTATGTATTTTGCATGACACCCTGATGACGTCATCAGATGCCCTATGTACTTTAGATGACACCCTGATGACGTCATTAGATGCCCTATGTACTTTTCATGACACCCTGATGACGTCATCAGATGCCCTATGTACTTTACATGACATCCTGATGACGTCATCAGATGCCCTATGTACTTAAGATGACACCCTGATGACCTCATCAGATGCCCTATGTACTTTACATGACACCCTGATGACGTCATCAGATGCCCTATGTACTTTGATACACCCTGATGACGTCATCAGATGCCCTATGTACTTTACGTGACACCCTGATGACGTCATCAGATGCCCTATGAACTTTACATGACATCCTGATGACGTCATCAGATGCCCTGTGTCCTTTAGATGACCCCTGAGGACGTCATCAGATGCCCTATGTACTTTACATGACACCCTGATGACGTCATCAGATGCCCTATGTACTTTACATGACACCCTGATGACGTCATCAGATGCCCTATGTACTTTAGATGACACCTTGATAACGTCATCAGATGCCCTATGTACTTTGCATGACGCCCTGATGACGTCATCAGATGCCCTATGTACTTTAGATGACACCCTGATGACGTCATCAGATGCCCTATGTACTTTAGATGACACCCTGATGACGTCATCAGATGCCCTATGTACTTTGCATGACACCCTGATGACGTCATCAGATGCCCTATGTACTTTAGATGACACCCTGATGACGTCATCAGATGCCCTATGTACTTTAGATGACACCCTGATGACGTCATCAGATGCCCTATGTACTTTACATGACACCCTGATGACGTCATCAGATGCCCTATGTACTTTAGATGACACCCTGATGACGTCATCAGATGCCCCATGTACTTTACATGACACCCTGATGACGTCAGCAGATGCCCTATGTACTTTAGATGACATCCTGATGATGCCATCAGATGCCCTATGTACTTTACATGACACCCTGATGACGTCATCAGATGCCCTATGTACTTTGCATGACACCCTGATGACGTCATCAGATGCCCTATGTAATTTAGATGACACCCTGATGACGTCATCAGATGCCCTATGTACTTTTATATGACACCCCTGATGACGTCAACAGATGCCCTATGTACTTTAGATGACACCCTGATGACGTCATCAGATGCCCAATGTACTTTAGATGACACCCTGATGACGTCATCAGATGCCTATGTACTTTACATGACACCCTGATGACGTCATCAGATGTCCTATGTACTTTTTTACATGACACCCTGATGACGTCATCAGATGCCCTATGTACTTTAGATGACACTCTGATGACTTCATCAGATGCCCTATGTACTTTAGATGACACCCTGATGACGTCATCAGATGCCCTATGTAGCCTATTTAAAAATAGATGCCCTATTTAAATGACACCCTGATGACGTCATCAGATGCCCTATGTACTTTAGATGACACCCTGATGACGTCATCAGATGCCCTATGTACTTTAGATGACACCCTGATGACGTCATCAGATGCCCTATGTACTTTAGATGACACCCTGATGACGTCATCAGATGCCCTATGTACTTTACATGACATCCTGATGACGTCATCAGATGCCCTATGTACTTTACATGACATCCTGATGATGTCATCAGATGCCCTATGTACTTTTAGATATTGACACCCTGATGACGTCATCAGATGTCCTATGTACTTTAGATGACACCCTGATGACGTCATCAGATGCCCTATGTACTTTACATATGACATCCTGATGACGTCATCAGATGCCCTATGTACTTTAGATGACACCCTGATGACGTCATCAGATGCCTATGTACTTTGCATGACATCCTGATGACGTCATCAGATGCCCTATGTACTTTTTAGATGACACCTGATGACGTCATCAGATGCCCTATGTACTTTGCATGACACCTGATGACGTCATCAGATGCCCTATGTACTTTAGATGACACCCTGATGACGTCATCAGATGCCCTTATGTGCTTTGCATGACACCCTGTTGACGTCATCAGATGCCCTATGTACTTTAGATGACACCTGATGACGTCATCAGATGCCCTATGTACTTTTTAGATGACACCCTGATGACGTCATCAGATGCCCTATGTACTTTGCATGACACCCTGATGACGTCATCAGATGACCTATGTACTTTAGATGACACCTGATGACGTCATCAGATGCCCTATGTACTTTGCATGACACCCTGATGACGTCATCAGATGACCTATGTACTTTAGATGACACCCTGATGACGTCATCAGATGCCCTCCTATGTACTTTAGATGACACCCTGATGACGTCATCAGATGTCCTATGTACTTTACGTGACATACTGATGACGTCATCAGATGCCCTATGTACTTTGCATGACACCCTGATGACGTCATCAGATGCCCTATGTACTTTGATGACACCTGATGACGTCATCAGATGCCCCCATGTACTTTAGATGACACCTGATGACGTCATCAGATGCCCTATGTACTCTGCATGACACCCTGATGACGTCATCAGATGCCCTATGTACTTTACATGACACCCTGATGACGTCATCAGATGCCCTATGTACTTTAGATGACACCCTGATGACGTCATCAGATGCCCTATGTTTTTTGCATGACACCCTGATGACGTCATCAGATGCCCTATGTACTTTAGATGACACCCTGATGACGTCATCAGATGCCCTATGTACTTTACATGACACCCTGATGACGTCATCAGATGCCCTATGTACTTTAGATGACACCCTGATGACGTCATCAGATGCCCTATGTACTTTAGATGACACCCTGATGACGTCATCAGATGCCCTATGTACTTTACATGACATCCTGATGACGTCATCAGATGCCCTATGTACTTTAGATGACACCCTGATGACGTCATCAGATGCCCTATGTACTTTAGATGACACCCTGATGACGTCATCAGATGCCCTATGTACTTTACATGACACCCTGATGACGTCATCAGATGCCCTATGTACTTTAGATGACACCCTGATGACGTCATCAGATGCCCTATGTACTTTACATGACATCCTGATGACGCCATCAGATGCCCTATGTACTTTAGATGACACCCTGATGACGTCATCAGATGCCCTATGTACTTTAGATGACACCCTGATGACGTCATCAGATGCCCTATGTACTTTAGATGACACCCTGATGACGTCATTAGATGCCTTATGTGCTTTGCATGACACCCTGTTGACGTCATCAGATGCCCTATGTACTTTAGATGACACCCTGATGACGTCATCAGATGCCCTATGTACTTTGCATGACACCCTGATGACGTCATCAGATGCCCTATGTACTTTGCATGACACCCTGATGACGTCATCAGATGACCTATGTACTTTAGATGACACCCTGAAGACGTCATCAGATGCCCTATGTACTTTGCATGACACCCTGATGACGTCATCAGATGACCTATGTACTTTACATGACACCCTGATGACGTCATCAGATGCCCTTTGTACTTTAGATGACACGCTGATGACGTCATCAGATGTCCTATGTACTTTACGTGACATACTGATGACGTCATCAGATGCCCTATGTACTTTGCATGACACCCTGATGACGTCATCAGATGCCCTATGTACTTTACGTGACATCCTGATGACGCCATCAGATGCCCTATGTACTTTACATGACATCCTGATGACGTCATCAGATGCCCTATGTACTTTAGATGACACCCTGATGACGTCATCAGATGTCCTATGTACTTTAGATGACACCCTGATGACGTCATCAGATGCCCTATGTACTTTACATGACACCCTGATGACGTCGTCAGATGCCCTATGCACTTTAGATGACACCCTGATGACGTCATCAGATGCCTTATGTACTTTGCATGACACCCTGATGACGTCATCAGATGCCCTATGTACTTTAGATGACACCCTGATGACGTCATCAGATTCCCTATGTACTTTGCATGACACCCTGTTGACGTCATCAGATGCCCTATGTACTTTGCATGACACCCTGATGGCGTCATCAGATGCCCTATGTACTTTAGATGACACCCTGATGACGTCATCAGATGCCCTATGTACTTTACGTGACATCCTGATGACGCCATCAGATGCCCTATGTACTTTACATGACATCCTGATGACGTCATCAGATGCCCTATGTACTTTAGATGACACCCTGATGACGTCATCAGATGTCCTATGTACTTTAGATGACACCCTGATGACGTCATCAGATGCCCAATGTACTTTACATGACACCCTGATGACGTCATCAGATGCCCTATGTACTTTAGATGACACCCTGATGACGTCATCAGATGCCCTATGTACTTTGCATGACACCCTGATGACGTCATCAGATGCCCTATGTACTTTACATGACACCCTGATGACGTCATCAGATGCCCTATGTACTTTAGATGACACCCTGATGACGTCATCAGATGCCCTATGTTTTTTGCATGACACCCTGATGACGTCATCAGATGCCCTTTGTACTTTAGATGACACCCTGATGACGTCATCAGATGCCCTATGTACTTTGCATGACACCCTGATGACGTCATCAGATGACCTATGTACTTTAGATGACACCCTGATGACGTCATCAGATGCCCTATGTACTTTACATGACACCCTGATGACGTCATCAGATGCCCTATGTACTTTGCATGTCACCCTGATGACGTCATCAGATGCCCTATGTACTTTAAATGACATCCTGATGACGTCATCAGATACCCTCTGTACTTTAGATGACACCCTGATGACGTCATTAGATGCCCTATGTACTTTGCATGACACCCTGATGACGTCATCAGATGACCTATGTACTTTAGATGACACCCTGAAGACGTCATCAGATGCCCTATGTACTTTAGATGACACCCTGATGACGTCATCAGATGCCCTATGTACTTTGCATGACACCCTGATGACGTCATCAGATGCCCTATGTACTTTGCATGACACCCTGATGACGTCATCAGATGCCCTATGTACTTTAGATGACATCCTGATGACGTCATCAGATGCCCTATGTACTTTAGATGACACCCTGATGACGTCATCAGATGCCCTATGTACTTTGCATGACACCCTGATGACGTCATCAGATGACCTATGTACTTTAGATGACACCCTGATGACGTCATCAGATGCCCTATGTACTTTACATGACACCCTGATGACGTCATCAGATGCCCTATGTACTTTGCATGTCACCCTGATGACGTCATCAGATGCCCTATGTACTTTAAATGACATCCTGATGACGTCATCAGATACCCTATGTACTTTAGATGACACCCTGATGACGTCATTAGATGCCTTATGTGCTTTGCATGACACCCTGTTGACGTCATCAGATGCCCTATGTACTTTAGATGACACCCTGATGACGTCATCAGATGCCCTATGTACTTTGCATGACACCCTGATGACGTCATCAGATGCCCTATGTACTTTACATGACACCCTGATGACGTCGTCAGATGCCCTATGCACTTTAGATGACACCCTGATGACGTCATCAGATGCCTTATGTACTTTGCATGACACCCTGATGACGTCATCAGATGCCCTATGTACTTTAGATGACACCCTGATGACGTCATCAGATGCCCTATGTACTTTACATGACATCCTGATGACGTCATCAGATGCCCTTTGTACTTTAGATGACACCCTGATGACGTCATCAGATGCCCTATGTACTTTGCATGACACCCTGATGACGTCATCAGATGACCTATGTACTTTAGATGACACCCTGAAGACGTCATCAGATGCCCTATGTACTTTGCATGACACCCTGATGACGTCATCAGATGACCTATGTACTTTACATGACACCCTGATGACGTCATCAGATGCCCTATGTACTTTGCATGACACCCTGATGACGTCATCAGATGCCCTATGTACTTTACATGACATCCTGATGACGTCATCAGATGCCCTATGTACTTTAGATGACACCCTGATGACGTCATCAGATGCCCTATGTACTTTGCATGACACCCTGATGACGTCATCAGATGACCTATGTACTTTAGATGACACCCTGATGACGTCATCAGATGCCCTATGTACTTTACATGACACCCTGATGACGTCATCAGATGCCCTATGTACTTTGCATGTCACCCTGATGACGTCATCAGATGCCCTATGTACTTTAAATGACATCCTGATGACGTCATCAGATACCCTATGTACTTTAGATGACACCCTGATGACGTCATTAGATGCCTTATGTGCTTTGCATGACACCCTGTTGACGTCATCAGATGCCCTATGTACTTTAGATGACACCCTGATGACGTCATCAGATGCCCTATGTACTTTGCATGACACCCTGATGACGTCATCAGATGCCCTATGTACTTTGCATGACACCCTGATGACGTCATCAGATGCCCTATGTACTTTAGATGACACCCTGATGACGTCATTAGATGCCCTATGTACTTTGCATGTCACCCTGATGACGTCATCAGATGCCCTATGTACTTTGCATGACACCCTGATGACGTCATCAGATGCCCTATGTACTTTAGATGACACCCTGATGACGTCATCAGATGCCCTATGTACTTTACATGACATCCTGATGACGCCATCAGATGCGTTATGTACTTTACATGACATCCTGATGACGTCATCAGATGTCCTATGTACTTTACGTGACATACTGATGACGTCATCAGATGCCCTATGTACTTTACATTGCACAGTTGCAGGCGAGCCATCCGATGTCATCACTTTTGTCTTCTCCTGATTTATTCTTAGGCCGTATGAGCTTGCAACAAGCGCCACTCTATTTATCAGGTACGTTGCATCCTCATCGGTATCCGCAAACACTGCACTGTCATCCGCAAACATCAGATCCGAGACGTATCCATTAGTGCTATACTGAACACCTCTTCTGTTCTCAAAGACCTCCCTCATAATAGCGTCGACGACAGTATTGAAGAGCAACGGCGATATAACATCACCTTGGCGAACTCCAGCTTTAACCTTAAACTCTTCCGACAGCTTATCTCCAACGCGAACCGAGCTGGAAGAACCTTCATACGTTTTCTGGAGCAGGTTAACTATCTTGTCTGGTACATGTTCGCTATCAAGTGCTCTCCACAGCGCAGGCCAATGAACACAGTCGAATGCAGACTTGAAATCAATGAAAGTGATGACAATTCGCTTTCCAGTGCGGATCCTCTCTTCCATAAGTTGTCGAAGAGTGAAAACTTGATCACTGCAGCTTCTCCCTGTCCGAAACCCTGCTTGTTCCTCACGACCGGTCTGTTCTCGATGACGTTGAAGCCTGTTTTGATAATCTTCATGAAGACTTTGCCTACGATTGACAGCAGACTGATCCCTCGGGAATTTTTGCAGTCCCTGGCGTCGCCCTTCTTTGTGGATGGGTACAATTATTGCACGTTTCCAAGTAGCGGGTATGTTCTCCTGACTGCCAGATGAGAGTTATTAGACGATGAAGCTGAAGTAGCAACACGTTTCCACCCGCTTTGATGGCCTCAGCAGCAACATTGTCAACGCCTGATGCCCTGCCGTTCTTTCAGCGATTTGATAGCAGTCTTCAGTTCCTCCACAGTGGGCTCTGAGCCGAGATCAGAATCTTCTGGCACATCGATTGATGGTGGCTTGGGAAGCGGTCCCTGTGGCGCTTCATGACTGTAGAGTTCACCGAAGAACTGTTGCCAGCGACGAAGACGCTCTTCCACAGAGCGCACAAACGATCCATCTGCATTCCACGCTATCGCTAACGCGTTTCGTCTTCTTTCCAAGCCGCTTGAGTGTCCGATGAGGTGCGATAAGTCATGCCTGTTAGCGGACTCCTCCAAGTCAGCAGCCACCTTATTCCAGTACGACTCCCTTTCCGCTTTCAGCCTGCAACGAAGTTCTCTGCTGAGTTGCCGGTATCGATCAAAATTAGTCAGTTTTGCTCGCTTCCTCTCTTCGATGAGTAGCAAGGATTCGTCTGTTATCCACGGCTGGATCCGCCTGCGAGTAACAGGGCAAAGTGGTTTTGCACATTCCAAGATGGCGTCTGCTACTTGCCGCTCCTGCTCGGCCACCGATGCATTGTCCGGACAATGATGCGACGCGGTTTGCCGGTGCCACTTGGAACAGTCCTTTCGTCCAGGGTGCCATGCGGTGTGTCGAGTCGAGTTTATGTTTAGGAGGTTCCATTGGCGTAGTCGGTTGTAGGCGGAGCTGCACAAGTGCACGAAGAAGGTAGTGATCTGTACCACAATCTGGACCTCTCATAGCACGGACGTCTTTCAGCGATGACCTAAAACGTGAACTCATCAGAACATAATCCAACGTGGCTACGTCTCGTCCAGAGGGATTTCTCCAAGTCAGTTGGTGCTTTCCTGCGGTGCTGGAAGTGACTGTTCCCGACAATGAGTCCATTAAACGCTGCAAATGAGAGCAGACGCAGACCATTTTTCATTCATCTCGCCAACGCCGAATCTGCCCAATACTCTTTCCCAGCCAATTCTGTCATTTCCGACGCGTGCATTGAAGTCACCTGCGACAAGGATTAGGCCAGTCTTTGGGATCGCATTCAGTACGTCTTGCAGTTGAGCGTAGAACGCGTCCTTTATCGGAATCAGAGCTAGGCTCCGTCGGAGCGTAGATAGCCACGACATGCGTCTTAATAGTTCCTTTTTAACGTCAGAACGGCAATCCTGCTCGAAATCGGCTCCGAACGAGATGACGCTTCCAGACGCTTGCCAGTTCAACATAAATCCAACACCTTCGTGATGTCCTTCGCCACCGGAGTAGTACAATACCATCTTTTCTTCAGAATCGGGCACCTGGACAATCATTGTTCCACAACCGCTGATCCTCAATTCAGACAGTGCTGCTACCGATATCTTCGACCTCGACAGTTCCCTTGCGATGACTTCTTTTTGTCCAACGTAATGTCCTGATCGTACATTCCAAACGGCAAACCGCACCTCCTTCTTTGGCGTCACCAATCTTCCACCATTCTGGCCAGTCGCATACTTGTCACCAACACCCTGGGTCCCCAGTGCTGGCGCATCGGCTGCCCCGGATGCGGTAGCAGTATCGCGATATCCTATGAGACTCTCCATGGTTACCACCTTAGGTTTTCCAGCCCGTCGGTAGCATGGGGGGCCAACCCTCCTCCTTTCTCATCCGGGCTTGGGACCGGCAATGGCGGAGTGCCCTATGTACTTTGCATGACACCCTGATGACGTCATCAGATGCCCTATGTACTTTAGATGACACCCTGATGACGTCATCAGATGCCCTATGTACTCTAGATGACACCCTGATGACGTCATCAGATGACCTATGTACTTTACATGACACACTGATGACGTCATCAGATGCCCTATGTACTTTACATGACACCCTGATGACGTCATCAGATGCCCTATGTACTCTAGATGACACCCTGATGACGTCATCAGATGACCTATGTACTTTACATGACACCCTGATGACGTCATCAGATGCCCTATGTACTTTACATGACACCCTGATGACGTCATCAGATGCCCTATGTACTCTAGATGACACCCTGATGACGTCATCAGGTGCCCTATGTACTTTGCATGACACCCTGATGACGTCATCAGATGCCCTATGTACTTTACATGACACCCTGAAGACGTCATCAGATGCCCTATGTACTCTAGATGACACCCTGATGACGTCATCAGATGCCCTATGTACTTTGGATGACACCCTGATGACGCCATCAGATGCTCTATGTACTTTAAATGACATCCTGATGACGTCATCAGATGCCCTATGTACTTTACATGACATCCTGATGACGTCATCAGATGCCCTTTGTACTTAGGATGACACCCTGATGACGCCATCAGATGCCCTATGTACTTCAGATGACACCCTGATGACGTCATCAGATGTCCTATGTACTTTAGATGACACCCTGATGACGTCATCAGATGCCCTATGTACTTTACATGACACCCTGATGACGTCATCAGATGCCCTATGTACTTTACATGACACCCTGATGACGTCATCAGATGACCTATGTACTTTACATGACACCCTGATGACGTCATCAGATGCCCTATGTACTTTACATGACACCCTGATGACGTCATCAGATGCCCTATGTACTTTACATGACACCCTGATGACGTCATCAGGTGCACTATGTACTTTGCATGACACCCTGATGACGTCATCAGATGCCCTATGTACTTTACATGACATCCTGATGACGTCATCAGATGCCCTATGTCACTCACTCACTCCTCCCATTAGCTGGCGGCTGGCGGAGCGGGATGACCTCTCAACCAGTACACTGCTGTAGGTGCCATAGGAGCTCCAGTGGCCTGAACGATACGCTTCCATTCAGAACGATTAGCCGCAATTATTTTAGCGTTAACGACACTGCACCGTTGAGATTTCAGATCAGCTTCGACTTGCTTCACCCACGTCTTCTTCGGGGCAGTTCTCTCGACCTTCCATGCTTTTGGGCGTTTTCTCCATAGCAAGCTGTGCGGTAGTCGACTGGCTTCCATTCTGCATACGTGTCCAAACCAGCGCAACCTTTTTCGTTGGGATTTGTTCCTCGATTGTCGGTTGATGGTCGCAGCTGTCTCGTATAACGTCGTTGCGTATGCGATCTCTTAACGTTGTTCCGAGAATTCGCCGCAAACACCGCATTTGGAAGACCTCTAGCTTGCTGAGATCCAACTTGAGCAAGGTCCACGACTCTGAGCCGTACAATAGAATCGGCATTATAAGAGATCGGAAGATCCGCATCTTGGTCTTGATTGACACATTGCCCTTTTTCCACAGACACCAGCCTAGTGAAGCAAAAGCAGCACACGCCTGCCCGATCCTGCACTGTATCTCAGTTGTGGCCACTACGCTTGCGCTGTTGCACCACCGATCCTAAGTACTTGAACTCCTCAACTTGCTGGAGCTCAGCTCCTTCGAAGAACACAGAAGCACGTGAACCGTCTGACGTCATGACTTTGGTCTTGTCCTTATTTATCCGTAGACCGTACGAATCCGCGATATCTGCTATACCCTTCATCAAATTCGTAGCATCCATATCAGTATCGGTGAACACAGCGCTGTCTTGCGCAAACATCAAGTCTGGAGGAACTCGTTATCGCCATATTGGACCCCTCTTCTATCTTTGAAAACCTTTCTCATAATGGCGTCGACCACAGTGTTGAATAGCAGTGGCGAAATCACATCTCCTTGCCGTACTCCTGCATTGACCGCAAATTCTTCGGACAGCTTGTCCCCGACGCGAATGCAGCTGGTTGAACCGCTGTATGTTCCTGCAGGAGCTTCACAATTTTCTCCGGAACGTGTTCGCACTCCAATGTTCTCCACAAGGCAGGCCAGTGCACGCAGTCAAAGGCCGACTTGAAGTCGATGAAAGGTAATAACAACCCGCTTTCCCACAGCGGATTCTTTCCTCCATAAGTCGACGAAGTGAGAATATTTGATCGCCGCAGCCTCGACCTGGACGAAATCCTGCCTGTTTCTCGCGACTGGTATGCTCCTAATGGCGTTGAAATCGGGACTGGATTATCTTCGTGAAGACTTTGCCAACGATTGATAGCAGACTGATTCCGCGATAGTTTTTACAGTACCTGGCTTCACCCTTTTTGTGAATAGGCACGCGATAGCCTTTTTCCAGGTAGATGTTTTCTGACTGCCATACGAGGGTGATCAGTTGATGTAACCGTAGTTGCAACACATCACCACCTGTCTTAATCGCTTCAGCAGTAACGTTGTCTACACCAGGCGCCTTTCGGTTTTTGAGACGCTGAATCGCGGCTCTCCACTTAAGTCCAGAGTGGGTTCAGAGTCAAGCATCGCCTGCTGTGACACTTCAACTGGTATCGGTTCGTCAAGCGGGCCTGGTGGTGCATCGTGACTGTAAAGCTCGCTGAAGAACTGCTTCCATCGTAACAGGCGCTCATCCACAGAACGCACAAAGGACCCGTCCGTATTCCTGATGCAATCGCTAGCCGGATTGGTCTTCTTTCTGAGACGGTTCAGTGTGCCGTACAATGTGCGGTAGTTATTTCTTCCAGCCGCCTCCTCCAGTTCGTCGGCCATCTTGTTCCAGTACGACTCTCTCTCCTCTTTCAACTTACGACGAAGCTCTTGACATAGTTGCCGATAACGTGCGAAGTTGGTTAGCTTCACTCGTTTTCGCTCATCCACGAGGCGGAGAGACTCGTCCGATATCCATGGCTGTGTTCGCCGGCGAATAACCGGGCAGAGAGGCTCTGCACATTGCAGAACGACATCAACTGTTTGCTCCTCATATTCGTCTACGGACAATGCATCTTGAAGCACTGCAAAGCGATTTGACAGCGCGACTTGAAACGCTTCTCTTGTTCCAGGTGTCAGCAAGTGGGACCAGTCCAGTTTCTTTCTAGGAGGCACCACACGCCTGGGTCGCCGTAAACGAAGCTTCATTACAGCGCGCAAGAGATAGTGGTCCGATCCACAGTCAGGTCCTCTCATGGCTCGCACGTCTTTGAGTGAAGACCTGAAACGAGAGTTCACCAGCACGTAATCTAAGGTGGCTATATCATGTCCAGTCGAACTCCTCCATGTTAACTGATGTTTCCCGGGGATGTTGAAATAGACTGTTTCAATCGTAAGCCCGTTGAACGCTGCAAACGAAAGCAGACGTAAACCGTTATCGTTCATTTCACCGACGCTGAACCTTCCCAGCACTCCTTCCCATCCGGTTCTAACAGTTCCGACTCTTGCGTTGCTGAAATCGCCCGCCTACAATGGTAACATCGGTTCTCGGGATCGAATTCAGAACGTCTTGGAGTTGTGCGTAGAACGCGTCTTTGTCGATGTCAGAACTCGGCTCCGTGGGCGCATAGACAGACACAAAATGGGTTTTTATCGTTCCGCTCAAGACTAGGACAGCAATCCTGCCAGAAATCGGCTCAAACGTTATCACGCTTCCAGCTGCGTCCCTGCTTAGCATGAATCCAACGCCTTGATGATGCTGCTCATCACCGGAGTAATACAGCACCATCTTTTCGTCACTTCCTGGAACCTGGATGGTCACCGTTCCACAACCGCTCATTCTGAGCTCGGAAAGCGCAGCAATCGATACTTTGGACCTCGACAGCTCCCTGGCAATTACTTCTTTTTGTCCAACGCAATATCCCGTTCTCACGTTCCACGCTCCGATCCGCAACTCTTTTTTCGGCGTCACCAGTCGTCTTGCATTTTGGCCAGTAGCATTCTTCTCACCAACACCCCGGTTCCCTAGTGCCGGCTCACCGGCTGCCCCGGATGCGGTAGCTTCATCGTTATTTCCTAAGAGACTCTCCATGGTTACCACCTAAGTTTTCCAGCCCGTCGGTAGTACGGGGGGCCAACCCTCCTCCTTTCTCATCCGGGCTTGGGACCGGCAATGGCGGAGTTGACGACGCAACCGATGCCCTATGTACTATAGATGACACCCTGATGACGTCATCAGGTGCCCTATGTACTTTGCATGACACCCTGATGACGTCATCAGATGCCCTATGTACTTTAGATGACACCCTGATGACGTCATCAGATGCCCTATGTACTCTAGATGACACCCTGATGACGTCATCAGATGACCTATGTACTTTACATGACACACTGATGACGTCATCAGATGCCCTATGTACTTTACATGACACCCTGATGACGTCATCAGATGCCCTATGTACTCTAGATGACACCCTGATGACGTCATCAGATGACCTATGTACTTTACATGACACCCTGATGACGTCATCAGATGCCCTATGTACTTTACATGACACCCTGATGACGTCATCAGATGCCCTATGTACTCTAGATGACACCCTGATGACGTCATCAGGTGCCCTATGTACTTTGCATGACACCCTGATGACGTCATCAGATGCCCTATGTACTCTAGATGACACCCTGATGACGTCATCAGGTGCCCTATGTACTTTGCATGACACCCTGATGACGTCATCAGATGCCCTATGTACTTTACATGACACCCTGAAGACGTCATCAGATGCCCTATGTACTCTAGATGACACCCTGATGACGTCATCAGATGACCTATGTACTTTGCATGACACCCCGATGACGTCATCAGATGCCCTATGTACTTTACATGACACCCTGATGACGTCATCAGATGCCCTATGTACTTTACATGACACCCTGATGACGTCATCAGATGCCCTATGTACCCTAGATGACACCCTGATGACGTCATCAGGTGCCCTATGTACTTTACATGACACCCTGATGACGTCATCAGATGCCCTATGTACTCTAGATGACACCCTGATGACGTCATCAGGTGCCCTATGTACTTTGCATGACACCCTGATGACGTCATCAGATGCCCTATGTACTTTACATGACACCCTGAAGACGTCATCAGATGCCCTATGTACTCTAGATGACACCCTGATGACGTCATCAGATGACCTATGTTTTTTGCATGACACCCCGATGACGTCATCAGATGCCCTATGTACTTTACATGACACCCTGATGACGTCATCAGATGCCCTATGTACTCTAGATGACACCCTGATGACGTCATCAGGTGCCCTATGTACTTTGCATGACACCCTGATGACGTCATCAGATGCCCTATGTACTTTAGATGACACCCTGAAGACGTCATCAGATGCCCTATGTACTTTGCACGACACCCTGATGACGTCATCAGATGACCTATGTACTTTATATGACACCCTGATGACGTCATCAGATGCCCTTTGTACTTTAGATGACACGCTGATGACGTCATCAGATGCCCTTTGTACTTTAGATGACACCCTGATGACGTCATCAGATGCCTTATGTACCTTGCATGTCACCCTGATGACGTCATCAGATGGCCTCTGTACTTTACATGACACCCTGATGACGTCATCAGATGCCCTATGTACTTTACATGACATCCTGATGAGGTCATCAGATGCCCTATGTACTTTAGATGACACCCTGATGACGTCATCAGAAAGTAACAAACTTGCTAGTCCCTTCCCCTGTCCCTTCCCTACGAATAAGTACAGCTTACAACGTGTTTTAGCGATTTGATCTATCAACTGATAATATCACTTGATATGATAAACAGTAAGAAGTAAAGTAGTAAATGTTAAACAGTAGGTAACACACTTGTTAGTCACTTCCCCTTTCCCTTCCTATCGAAAAGTACAGCCTACAACGTGTTTTAGCGATTTGGTCTACCAACTAGAGTGAGGACCGAATATTCGAGTTCGAATAAATATTCGAATTTTTCGAACGAATTTTTATTCGAACATTCGAATATTCGAAAAGTGTGAATATTCGAACATATCAGAAATAGGATGAAGCGACCGCAGGTGCGAATTTTTGTTCTTACAATTAGGCCCCCCCCTAGTTGTCTCATAATTCCTAAATAATTTCATATCAGACATTCTCCCAGAGCCGCTGCGGCGTTATCGCGGAGCCGAAGCGGTACTGTCGGGTCCCGCTAGGGCTCCGCGGTAGTGCCGCTGCGGCTCCGCGATAGTGTCGCTTCGGTGCCTGTACGCGCCAAAGCGGCACTATCGCGGAGCCGCAGCGGCAGTTTCCCTCAGAGTCAAGCCTCTACGAATACGACGTCGAATGAGGTGCGCATCCCAGTATGGATTCAGGAAGCCGATTCCTTACCTTTATCTCATAGTAGATACTCTTACCCAGAGGTTTATCGTTGACGAATCCCTCAGAGGTAACGCAAAGCAGTCATGCAAAAGGAAAACTGCAATGTGGCTCTATACTAACAAGTACCAGGTTGTCCAATAATTCTTGTCCAAAAAAATCACCATTTTTAATTTTTTTCAACTTTATTGAAAAACAAGTCTAATCAACAATATAATCACCACAGTTATCGACAACAGTGGCCCATCGATTGGGCAGGTCGCCGATGCCCTTCGCCCAGAACTCCGGGGGCTGCGACTCGAAGAAGTCCGCGATGTCGGATTTGAGGTGGTCGTAGTTGGTGAATTTTCTTCCGGCCAAATGGTGCTTCAGCAGGCGGAACAAGTGGTAGTCGGAGGGGCGAGGTCCGGGGAATACGGCGGATTGGCAACCGTCTCCCAGCCGAGCGTCGCCAACTTCTGCTGGGTCTCCTTCGCCACGTGGGGGCGCGCGTTGTCGTGAAGCAGGTGAACCGAGGCCCGTCGAGGACGCTTTTCTCTGATTGCGGCGGCTAGTTTCTCGAGCTGATCGGTGTAGATGGAGGCGGTGACCGTTCTGCCTTGCGGGAGCAGCTCGAAGTACAGCATGCCCTTGGTGTCCCACCAGCAGCAGAGCATGATCTTCAGCGGGTGCAGGTCGGCTTTCGGCGTCTTCGGCGAATCTTTTCCGCGCGGGATCCAGACGGCACGGCGGGCGACGTTGTCGTAGAGGACCCAGCTCTCATCCCCAGTGACCAGGTTCTCGAGAAACTCCTTGCGATGCGGACGAAGGAGGAGGGACTGGCAGACGGCCACGCGGCTCTGCTTGTTGGCTTCCGTCAGACGGTGGGGGATCCAACGGGCCAGAACTTTGTGGTAGCCGAGTAAGTTGAATCGATTGTGGATGGTGGACTCGCTGCAGCCGAGAGTCGTCGCCAGTTCACGGGTGGTGGCTTCCGGCTTCTCCTTGATACAGCGACGGACTCCGTCATCATTCACCGTAGAAGGCCTCCCGATGTGCTCACTGTCCTCGAGGCTCGTGTCGCCGCTCTCGAAACGATTGAACCAGCGGCTAACTGTGCGTTGAGACACTGCATCCTCCTTGCACGCTTTGCAGATGTTGGCGACCGCGGTGCCCGTGTCGTTGCCCAGCAGCCACAAGTAGTACACGAACGTACGAATTTGACCTTGGTCCATTTTAGCTTGTACTGGTAGCTAGACGCGGCGTCTGCGCCTTATATACCCCTAGCGTAGAACTTTGGAGAACCTTCTAGAAGGTTCTTACACTTGCCTGATATTATAACACTTCTAAGGAAAATTATAGAATTTTGAAAATTTTCGGATAGGAGTTATTGGGCGGCCTGGTACTACCAAACCCCACTATTCATAACCGCTCCCCAGCGTACCCGCTTTGGTGGAGCAGGGTAATGTTGGCCCCAACTGTGCCATGCACGCTAAACGTTGAATACACGCTTTACTTCACTGCAACGCAGATGGCACAAAAATCATTTAAGAGTTAGATAGTTTCTTGGCGCAGTGCAGCGCCTTCAAAGATGACTTGAAGTCACCTTCAAGGATCGGGCTCGAAACGCCGAGTGAGTACTCATTGCGAAGAAGCGCCTTTTATACCCTTCGGTTAGTTTTTCTGAGCATGGGACTGATACCAGAAAAGAACTCGTCTATGATTGACAAGTTTCACAGTGTAAAATTTGAGCGGGCGGATCGCTGCATCTCATAGCTCAGCGGGCGGATCGCTGGCTATCAAAACCCTTGCGGGCGGATCGCTGGCAGGTTGCGAGCGGATCACCGCTATAGAGTTCGCCTGCGATCCACCCGCTAGCGTGATCAACTTTCCCAGGTGCCGCTATCCGCCCGCCAAAACGCAGCGATCCGCCCGCGGAGACAACGAGAGGCAGCGATCCGCCCGGCGAAGCCACGATAAGCAGCGATCCGCTCGCGACTTGCTGGCGTACCGCCAGCAGAGGCCTTGATTGCCAGCGGTCAGTCCGCACGTATTGTCTGAGTATACTCTAACGGCACAAGCGCGCGGTGCGGACGTGACCTTCAGCTCTGTGGAGTAGTACAGTGTTCATACTAGCAGTTGTCAAAATATGTACACTAAAAAACGGAAAGCTCGCTCCGACTGCACTACGTACTCCTTGCACCGACATATATATGTATTGAGCTTCTAATAAAGTAATCGAGCTTTTTTGGCCTGGGAAAAGGAAGACTCGATGAACATTTGTCATCTCATCGCACTTATAATCTGCATTTCCTAAACGTCTATACTTTTTGGTCTGGCCAACTGTAAGGTTTTGAAAATTTAATGAAAGAAGCATAAATCACTTAAAAAATGTTTTTAAAAAGTTGAATGTTTTGAAAAATTTCGTTTAGTGTACGCTGAACACCCTTTATTGATTTTTGGAAATTTTCTGTTTTCTGTTTCCTGTTTTCTGCCCATTTTTGGAGATTTTTTTCTGTTTTCTGTTTTCTGTCAAACTAGATTTTCTGTTTTCTGTTTCTATAAATATTTTTTCCGCACATCCCTGTCGCCCACTCCCTTTTCCTATTGTTTACTTTTGTAGGAACGTTTCCGTCAGCATCAAGCCACTTTTGCTTGGAAGTACTCATTTTTATAGAGTTTGCTTTGCATTTTCTTCTTTATCATATGTTTAATCAGCAGGTAGTATTGAATCCAGTAATTTTCTTAAACGAACTGCAGTGTTATAAAAAGAGTGAGCGTTATAACAGTTCCCGATTTTTGGGGAATAGAAATACTGGTGCATTCTCAGTTTGTGATTTCAATCTCAGCACCCCTAAAAACGAAGCGGTCGTGGCCGATGTTTGTCAGATTATGCAGCAAAACCTCGCTCATCTGACAGATGCCAGTCGACGACACAACATTAGCGTCTTTTACTTTGTGTCTCCGTCGCGAGAGCCACGGTGGAGGGCGCAGTAAGCGCGAGGGAAAGTGGGCGAGGCATGCCTGGTTGTCAATGGTACCGCAACCGAACTTCTAAGGTCCAAAGATTCCAGTTCGCGCACACGTGCACAGTAGAGTGGGGACCGAATATTCGAGTTCGAATAATTATTCGAATTTTTCGAACGAATTTTTATTCGAACATTCGAATATTCGAAAAGTGTGAATATTCGAACATTATTCGAATTCGACTATTCGCAAAAGGTGAGAATTCGAACATTATTCGAATTCGACTATTCGCAAAAGGTGAAAATTCGAACATTATTCGAATTCGACTATTCGCAAAAGGTGAAAATTCAAACATTATTCGAATTCGACTATTCGGGAAAGGTGAATATTCGAATATTATTCGAATTCGACTATTCGGGAAAGGTGAATATTCGAATATTGTTCGAATTCGACTATTCGGGAAAGGTGAATATTCGAATATTATTCGAATTCGACTATTCGGGAAAGGTGAATATTCGAATATTATTCGAATTCGACTATTCGGGAAAGGTGAATATTCGAATATTGTTCGAATTCGACTATTCGGGAAAGGTGAATATTCGAATATTATTCGAATTCGATTTTTCGGGAAAGGTGAATATTCGAATATTATTCGAATTCGATTTTTCGGAGAGGTGAATATTCGAACGTTATTCCAATTTGAATACCCAAGCTGGTTTAACAAAAAATATGAAAATCAGCTCCAATGTATGAAGGAATCGACATACCTTTCAAGACTGATGTCAGTCTCTTCATTACTCCATTGTTCCATTTTCCCGAACGCAAGAACTAAATTTTTCCCCACACCGTCTGATGAGGCTACTAGGGCGGTTCTAACAGGGGGAGCCATATGGCAATCGCACTTGGCCACTCCCATTTGTCCATGCCGCTGGGCAATGATAACACCAACCATAGCTTCGTTGGGTGGAGCCATGCACTCCACCAACCCTCACCTCTGGGCAGGTGAAGGGGGAACCTCCATCATTGGGAAAGCCGGTGACAACCGGTGAAACGCCCCGAGGCACAGGAGGAGACGGGAATACGTGGGGGTGGGGTTTATCCCTCCGTTGACCAATCACCCATGTCTTAAGTGGTGGAGAGATGTCTGTCGATTGGCCGACGGAGCAATAAACTCCACCCCGTACTCCGATCTCCCCCCAGTACGCACCCCGAAAAAGAATGAAAGTCACCCAACACTCATGCAAGTCATTTTCAAGATTGTGTGGGTGTCACTGCCGGTTTTTCGTCCATAACTTTTTTGTGCTTGGAGATAGAATTCTGAGTCAACTTGTGCTACCAGTTTGAAATCCTATTCTCGATCCTTCAGCCTATTTCATTCTACGAAACACCGGTTTTTCGCCTATAACTCTTTAACCTGGTGAGAGTTGTTTTTGAAATCTGCGTAAAATTCTGCGTCGAATGATATTTCGGATTCCTAACTTTGCTATCTCCATACTCTGAGATGATCCCCCGCGATCGTTCACGGATAGAATCTCCAGTTTCTGGTAGGGGCCGAGAGGATTCTAGCATGGGGCTATCGCGCAACGATCGCGAAATTCTGCCAGTCTCAAACCGAGAGTGTACCGCGTTCCTTCATCGATGCTCCCACGATGCTCTAAAGCAAAACCGCGAGGAGTCGAGCCTGGGCCTATCACGGAACAATTGCGAGATCCTACCAATTTCAGCCTGAGGGCGAATCGCGTCTATACATTGACGTATTCGGGGCGTTACATCGCGGATCCGCGACGAACCGAGCTTGGAACTATCGCGGGACGATCGCGAGATTCTTCCAGCCTTCTGATGGTACCGCATCCAGGCCCTCTCGATGTTTCACCCGAGCGAGTGTTGCCTATCAGATCAACACGAAACTATAAGGTATTGCCCTCGCCGCATTTCGCGCTGCTTTACAAATCTGCACAATATGAGAACGCGGGAGCGGGGGGAGACGATCACGGTACCATCGCGGATCGCGAGTGCACCACGGTATTAGCGCCGTAAACCTCTCAACGATCGCGGTATTATCACGGTATGAGAACCAGAATGTCAACGGATGAGTCGATTGGGTAACTATCGCGGAACGAACGCGAATCACGGGAGCATCACGGTACTGCCGCAAAAGATTCTCTCAGAGTAAGCCAGCCAGGTCGGTGGAGCCGAACCCCGTATTTGCCTCCAGCAGAACTCTGCGCCTCTCATTCAAAGGCAGTGTTCACGATGATTTTCATCTGCGAGTTTTTCACATAAAACAATGCGCTGGCCTCCAAGTGTTACCAAAATTACGAAGAAATGGCGAGGAACGCATTAAAACGTCGCATTTCAGTGACATTATTCTTTAACATGGGCCAGTTGTCGGATAAACATGTTAATGATGGTTGTCACCGTTGGAAAACTGTGTCAATCGAAAATAGAAGAATATTTCATGCAAAGCAGAATCAGTTAGGGCTCTAAGGAAGGAACGGAGCAATAGAGAGTAAAGAATTGCAAAGGACGCGTCCACAAAAGATTTCATTAACACAACAAACAATTCCTGTGATACTTAAAGGCAGGGTTTGCGATAAAAACAGCTTTTGAGCTCTCTTCATAAGAATGTAGATTTGGCCATCACAAAAGTAAAAATACGTGAAAAACCCCTGAAATTCGCGGGGAAAACGCTTAAAAACAAAGAATAACGGCTAATTACCGGTGTCGGCCGGCCCCCTAATTAACGCGGTTTTCATTAATGCTTGGCTATACGATATTTATTTTGCTGTGAAAGTAATCAGTAGCCTCTAGAAATGTTTAGAAATTACTTTCGAAGCAAAATAAAAGTTGACACAGCAGGCTTTTACCCAAATCTCGATAATTGAGGGCGGGAGGACACCAAGCCATAACTTGCTCCTGAGCGCTTTTTCTCCAATTTTTTACTTATTTTCACTTTTGTGATGGCTAGATCTACCATTCCTTGGGTATAGCACAACAACCGATTTTATCGAGAATCCTGCCTTTAAGAGGCGGAGTGATACTTAAAGGCAGCATACACGCTCGCAAGCATGACTTACTTACTTGACTTAATCGGTTGGCTTTCGCCTGACGCGGTCATTCCGCATCTTCACCGAGGTGTGCCGTCCTAGTAGTCAGCCGTGTCCATTTTTCACGGTCTTCAGCCACAATTTGAACACATTCCATCCAGCTGTCACTATTCCATTTCCTGCGAAACGAAACATCGCGCCTGAACTGTCTTTCGATGCCGAGTGACTTTAAATCCTCTTTAACCACATCCGTCCAGAACTTTCGCCTACGCCCAGGTGGCCGTTTCCAGACAGGATTTGGAAGCATTTTTAAAGCGTGTTGTACGAGACGATCCGGCGTTCTTCTTAGTATATGCCCGAGCAGTCGAAGTCGACTTTCCATTGCTGCTTGAGATGGCGTTAGGAGATGCTGGCACCTCCCTCGTGTCAAGCGTTGATGTACTGCGTCGATTTCCTTGTAAAGGTCTTCGTTATGGCATACACGCGGCCAGAAATATCCAAGCAAACGCCTAAAAGCTTCCTCTCCGTGCAATCCAACCTTTCCATCTGCGTTTTCGGTGCTGCCCACGTCTCCGATCCGTACATCATGATAGGGCGAATAGCGGATAGGTAGACGCGCAACTTGACTTCCTTCGCGATGGTGGTAGACCACAAACACTTGGTTAGAGAATTGAATGCAGACGTAGCTTTCGCACATCGTTGTCGAATATCCGCTGCATAACTACCATCGTTCTTCAGCAAACAGCCCAAATAACAGAAATCGTCCACCAGTTCGATACGTTGTCCTTCCACACAAACTCCAGTTGAAGGCCTCTGAGAGACCCACATCTGCTTGCATTTGTCGGGACGAAGACGAAGTCCATAGGCTGCGGCATACTTCGAAACGAGGTTCACAATCCTTTGCAGTTTTGCGTTGTTTTCAGCGAATAACACAATGTCGTCGGCGTACTCCAGGTCGACAAGGGAGCGTCCTGATGGTGTTAGGATCACATCCGCAGGAAACTGTTCTGCAACTCTACGCATGATGTCATCAACGGCGAAGTTGAAAGAAAAGGTCCTGTAACGGCTCCTTGCCTTACTCCTGTTTTCACCGCGAAAGCTGACGTAAATCCGACAGGTGTACGAACTGCTGCTGTTGTTCCTTTGTTCACGTCCTCGATTAACCGAACATACTTTTCCGGGACTCCATCTGCTCGCAGAGCATGGAGCAATCGATCACGATGAGGAGAGTCGAACGCGGCTTCAAAGTCCAAAAAGCAAGCTGTAATGGCTTCGAAAACCGCTGCCACGATTCAATTACTCTTCTCACGACGAACACTTGGTCGATGGTCGATCTTCCAGGTCGAAAACCGGCTTGCTCATCTCTGGTCGTTCCTTCACGATGTTTGATAAGTCGCTCGAGAATGATACGTTCTAAAACCTTGTACATGACACGAAGTAGAGAGATTCCTCTGTAGTTCTTAGGATCCGCGACGGATAGCTTCTTGTGAAGAGGTACGATGATCGCATGTCTCCACGAATCGGGTATCCTTTCGCTCATCCATATGGCACGGATGGTGTTGGTCATTTCACGAATCCCAGACGGAGGAAGAGCTTTCAGCATTTCAGCAGTGATGTTGTCATCTCCACCTGCCTTTCCATTCTTCATTTTCCGGACACAATCCAAAACTTCAGACTCAGTCGGCGGTTCCTCACTGACATCGTAATGTGCTCTCTGAACATGCGGGAGCTCAGGTACTGATGGCGCTGGACGATTCAGTAGTGAACTGAAGTAATCCTTCCATATTGGCAGCGTCGCATCACCAACTGCAACTCCATTGGTAGTGTTCAAGACAGGAGAACATCTCTTCATCTTCCCGCTATACTGTCGCAGCAACGTGTAGGCTTTCTTCGGATTCTTCTCCTCCCAAGCCTTCTCGAACTCCTTAGCTCTACACGTCCACTCTCGTTCGCGGTCACTTTGAAGCTGCCGACGCAACTTCCTCCTCAGACGCTTCTCCTCCACGAAGTTTCCTGCAGTTCGGAGAGCACATACTCTGTTGTAGGTAGATGTTGTTTCTTCTGAGACGTAGGCGAACTTCTTCTTAGGCTGTACAACCGGGAGTGCCTCTTTCGAAGCGTCCTGGATGCACTTGACAAAAGAATCCGCGTCGCAAAGTTTCTTCTTAGTCCGTACTCCGATGTGAATAGAAACGCGTTGTCGGAAATTCCTTCTGCACTCTTCATCTCTGAGACTTGTCATGTCAATCCTCTGGAGAGGCTGAGCCCCTCGCTTCCTCTTATGAATCCTCGCAGTGAAGTTCAACAGAACAGGACGGTGATCCGAATCGAATGCGACATCCCACACAGCTCTAGATCTTCGAATGTCCGATACTGGAATATTCCTCGTCAGGACATAGTCAAGCTGTAGTTTCAAAGTTGTCATCTTCCGCTTCCGCTGCTCTTCTGGAGATAGCCGGGTTGGTCCCTGCCACGTAAGCTGATGGCGGCGATGATTCCTCTTGAATGTCGATGCAATAATCAGACCACTGCGTTCGCAAAAGTCGACAAGGCGGTAGCCATTGTCCGATGTTTGCTCCACTGGGTAGAACCATTTACCGAGTACTTCAGATTCCTGATCAAGTCCCATCTTCGCATTTGCGTCAATCCCCACGACAACAGCATGTTGACAAGGTATCCTGGCCAGCAACGTATTGAGTTCCTCATAAAACGCATCCTTCGAATTGTCTTCGGCGGTTTCAGTGGGCGCATGAGCACTCACTATCCACAGATTGAATCCTCTGTGATCCCGCAGTCGTACGAATGCATTCCGACACGACGTTGAGCCGAACTCCTTGACCATACCATTGAAATCCTTCCTTACAGCTATTGCACAGCCTCCCACTCTCCTATCGTCAGCGTTACCGCAGTAGATGGTGTACTCTCCGACGCTGATGACGGGTCTATCCTTGAGGCGGGTTTCCTGCAAAGCAGCAAACGGTGCATGGAAATAGCTCAGAAGTCTGGATAGCGCAGTTTTTTGGATATCACTCGACAGCGATCGACAGTTCAGGGTGGCGAAATTGTGGCTTGTGGCCAAAGACTCCATGACTCCCTAGGTACGGATCCTAAGGTGTTATGGACCAGAGGCCTTAGTGTGCCGGACGGCGACACCTTTATGCAATGTGCGGGATACTTTCGCGATATAGTTGTGCACGCTATATCGCTCGAACGTTCCCTGTGTACACTCAAACGTCTGCTGGGTTCAGTAGAAGCAGGGGCACCAACGAGCAGGTACCAACAGACTTGTATACACACCCCCGGTCGCAAGCATAGTCGAGATAACAGCATAGATAGGTCCGCACGGCCCGTACTATGTCGTCAACGACGTTTGAAGCGCTGAAAACTGTCCAGGATGACAATATTTGACAATGTTTGAGCAATCTTGCCTTCCACGCCCGTATTTTCACACCCCTTCGAGTAACAGAATGAGAATCGATACTTGAGAAAACATGTGATAACTTAGAATGATAGCACAATGAAAAGGGAGTGCAGTAGAGAAAAAACTCGATTTAACTCAATATAACATGTTTGTGCACTGATAAAATCCTCCATTCCAAGAGGTCAGCCAAAGTAGAGCGGCATTCTCGAAAGTGGACGAGAGTCAATAGGTATTCAGACAGTTATACTCAAGTGAACCAAGATATTTCTCTCGTGCACTCCCATTTGATAGTGCTATCACTCTCAATTATCACACGTTTTCACAAGTATCGATTCTCATTCTGTTACTCGAAGGGGTGTGAAAATACGGGCGTGGAAGGCAAGATTGCTCAAACATTGCCAAATATTGTCATCATGGACAGTTTTCATCGCTTCAAACGCCGTTGACAACATAGTACTGGCCGTGCGGACCTATCTATGCTGTTATCTCGACTATGCTTGCGAGCGTGTATGCTGCCTTTAAGGATTTCGCGTACTTCTGTTGCGTTTTTCTCAATTTCTACGTCATTTCAGATCCACCCGGGGGCCAGTTAATCGATATAGCGAATAATCCAAAATTAAAGATTATCGTGAACACTGCCTTTAAACCATAGAGGCGAAAGCACCCTCTGGAGATAACTATGGAGCTCGGCTCCACCAATCTCGCTGGCTTATGGGGCACGCAAAGTTAGTAAGGTCCTCGAATAAGCTCCTTAGGCTAAGCTACAGAGGAAAAGTTGATTTTGTAGCATTCTTTGCGTTGTAGCCCGTACAGGTCTAGAGATGAGTCGTGTCTTATTAATTCCAATTGTAAGTGGAAATAAAGCTCTAGAAGAAGAATTCAACTAGTTAGTGCCGCTCACTTCGCAGTTTCGCGATAATGTTATGGATGCTTAAATCATTCGTCATTCGAATATTCGAATTTCGAATATTCGTTCGTTCGAAATAAAAAATGAACGAATTTATCCGAAATTCGTTTGTTCGGAATAAAAAATGAACGAATTTACTCGAAATTCGTTCGTTCGGAATAAAAAATGAACGAATTTATTCGAAATTCGTTCGTTCGAAATAAAAAGTGAACGAATTTATTCGAAATTCGTTCGTTCGGAATAAAAAATGAACGAATTTATTCGAAATTCGTTCGTTCGGAATAAAAAATGAACGAATTTATTCGAAATTCGTTCGTTCGGAATAAAAAATGAACGAATTTATTCGAAATTCGTTCGTTCGAAATAAAAAAATGAACGAATTTATTCGAAATTCGTTCGTTCGAAATAAAAAATGAACAAATTTATTCGAAATTCGTTCGTTCGGTCTCTTTCTAAAAAGTCCTCACTCTACTACCAACTGATAATATCACTTGATATGATAAGCAGTAAGAAGTAAAGTAGTTAATGTGAAACAGTAAGTAACAAACTTGTTATTCACTTTCCCTGTCCCTTCCCATCGAAAAGTGCAGCCTACAACGTGTTTTAGCGATTTGATCTACCAACTGATAATATCACTTGATATGATCAGCAGTAAGAAGTAAAGAGTTAATGTGAAACAGTAAGGAACAAACTTGTTATTCACTTTCTCTATCCCTTCCCATCGAAAAGTGCAGCCTACAACGTGTTTTAGCGATTTGATCTACCAACTGATAATATCACTTGATATGATAAGCAGTAAGAAGTAAAGTAGTTAATGTGAAACAGTAAGTAACAAACTTGTTATTCACTTCCCCTGTCCCTTCCCATCGAAAAGTACAGCCTACAACGTGTTTTAGCGATTTTGTCTACCAGCTGATAATATCACTTGATATGATAAGCAGTAAGAAGTAATGTAGTTAATGTTAAACAGTAAGTACTCTTTGTCTACCTACTCATCAGCCTGTCCACATACCAACTTACCTGCCTCCCCAACTGACCGCAGTGCCTACTACCAAGGGTGCTTGATGCCAGGAACGAGGAACGAGGAACGAGGAACGAGGAACATGAGACGCGTTACAGGCGCACAACACGAATTTTAGCTAAGCTTCCGCCGATCTAACTTTGTTATTTTTGAATCGATTTGGCTCAAATTTTGTCAGCGGGTGTCTTCTGGACTCTCTCACTCATATCCATAAGGAAATCTCTAGAAATTTTGTTTTACAGGTTTTATTAACTACTTTACCAAAATCTAAGTGATCACAAGTCCCGACCAAAACCAAACCTCTCCCGCCGCTTCGCGGCGGGAGCGATTGGATAAGGCTTGGCTGGGCACACCCAAAGAGACGAACATAGACCAGCACACAGACGTATCGATCTCTGAAAACGAATCATAAGCTGCTACCAACCAATCTAGAAATCCAACCAAATTATTTCCATTTACCAATACTATGTCTAGAACTTACGGAAAGCTTGCCACGTTCTACATTTAGATAATTCAGGAGAAAGGCCGATGGAGAGCAGTCCCTTTGAAAAGCTCAGATGGGGTAGTTGTCGAAATTCGGTCATTACGGCACTCTTCGCCTTATTCCAGCATTCTGAAAATTAATATTTAGACGAAAACGCCGTTTGAAAAAAACTGGCCTTAACACGTGGGAAAACCATGTTCTAGCAGATTGGACACATGCTTTCCAGGCTAGGATTCAAGTAGGGGGCGAGCTCAAAGTAATCGCTATCATAGTCTATACAGTTTGCTGCGACAAAATCTTTTATGCTGCAAAAGTGCTATTACGAACGTGGGGAAAATACATCTGGCCATCGCATTTGGTCATGCTCATTGTTCCGCGCTGCATAGACTCTTCTGATTTTGGAAGGAAAAGAACACCCTGAATCGGCATTCAAAGTGCACGCTAAACTTCGGAGTCGTTGAGGGCGGACAATTGGGTGTGGTCGAATGCGATGCCACAGTGGCCCCCACCCCCTCCGTTTACAACAGCTGCGTGGGTACATCACTCCAGCGTTCTGGGGTGCGTTCCAAGAACGTTACCACGACGCCGTGGGAGGAAAAACGACCTTCCCATGGACAACTTTGCTCTCCATGGACGCGAATCATAACTGAAAATTGCTCCCACGTGGCCGTGGCTACGTTTCCATGGACGCGTTTTGCCATTGAAATGTTCTTGGAACGGACCCCAGCCCGCCACCTGTCAGTCGTGATTTGGCGTATCATGTGCTTAAAGGCATCGTTCACGATGGATTTCGTTTTCGAGTTTTCCATGTATAATGAGAGCTATAGTCCCCTATATAACAGCAACGTTGAAAAAACCGCAGAGAAATCACCGAAAACCCTTTCTTCGGACCGAAATTATCTCAATCGAGGGAAGAGTCGATCGCTAGAGATCGCTGTTTTGACCAACGATCTCACGATCAAATAAACTTTATCTTTCTTTCAAGTGATTTGTGGAGAAGAAAGGGTTAATCGATGTGTGCAGAAAAGTCATTCTTCACGTAATCGTATAATATATTTCATCAATTTCCCCTCAGTTGTACTGTATCAATTGTTGTTCAGTTACTTATATGATGGCTGACAGCAAATTGTGCCAGATGACTGACGGAGGGCCGGCCTCTTTTGACGGAATTTGAGACAATCAACCTCATTTACCTTCACAATAACGCATTTTTCAAGCGGACCAACTCTCTACGTTCTCAGGCGGGCCCAGAAAATCATTCTAACTGAAAAAACGGTGAGTGGTTTCCAGCGCGTACGATGCCTTGAAACTGATACAAGAACCCACCTTGATCCACGAGTGGTAGTATAGAGCTTCGGGGAACCGTTTTGCTTCTTAGCAAATCATACGTATCGATCAAACGTGTTCAGACAGGTAATTGCAGGTAAACATGTTTTGTCACTTCAACAGGCATGTTTTAATGTTAGGAACCGCTCCGACACTAGCACAGGTCATCTACTAGAGTTGACTTACTTGACTTAATCGGTTGGCTTTCGCCTGACGCGGTCATTCCGCATCTTCACCGAGGTGTGCCGTCCTAGTAGTCAGCCGCGTCCATTTTTCACGGTCTTCAGCCACAATTTGAACTTATTTCATCCAGCTGTCACTATTCCGTTTCCTGCGAAACGAAACATCGCGCCTGAACTGTCTTTCGATGCCGAGTGACTTCAAATCCTCTTTAACCACATCCGTCCAGAACTTTCGCCTACGCCCAGGTGGCCGTTTCCAGACAGGATTTGGAAGCATTCTTAAAGGCACAGTCCAAGCTTAGGGGCGAAATCTGAGATTTCCACATAATTGTGAAGAAGGCCCACCCCATATAGCACCTGCCAAGTGCGAGCTCTCGATTCCTCCGAATAAGCGAGATATAGGAGGAAGCCACCCTGGGGCGCCCACACCCGGAAGCCACTTTGGCACGCCCCTTTTTCGATTTTTCGAGCTCAAAACTGGCTAAATGAGCGATGATTTCCGGTGAATAACCCCGTTCTTTCCTTCAATTTCAGGTTCTCTCTTTACTCAGGTCGGTTCACATACATCGGTTGCAAATGACGAAAGTTACGAGCCTCGGACAACTCGTCCACCATGCTTCCGTAGCACAATTTTTAAGGGGCCTAAACTTCGTTCCTAGGGGGTCATGTACGATTCCAGAGACATCATTGGACTCAGCGTGAGACCGTTTTCAAGATAGGCGGAAAAGCAGAAATACGATTCTGAGGTTGGACTGTGCCTTTAAAGCGTATTGTACGAGACGATCCGGCGTTCTTCTTAGTATATGCCCGAGCAGTCGAAGTCGACTTTCCATTGCTGCTTGAGATGGCGTTAGGAGATTCTGGCACCTCCCTCGTGTCAAGCGTTTATGTACTGCGTCGATTTACTGGTAAAGGTCTTCGTTACGGCATACGCGCGGCCAGAAGTATCCAAGCAAACGCCTAAAAAGCTTCCTCTCCGTGCAATCCAACCTTTCCATCTGCGTCTTCGGTGCTGCCCACGTCTCCGATCCGTACATCATGATAGGGCGAATAGCGGATAGGTAGACGCGCAACTTGACTTCCTTCGCGATGGTGGTAGACCACAAACACTTGGTTAGAGAATTAAATGCAGACGTAGCTTTCGCACATCGTTGTCGAATATCCGCTTCATAACTACCATCGCTCTTCAGCAAACAGCCCAAACAACAGAAATCGTCCACCAGTTCGATACGTTGTCCGTTCACACAAACTCCCGTTGAAGGCCTCTGAGAGACCCACATCTGCTTGCATTCGTCGGGACGAAGACGAAGTCCATAGGCTGCAGCATACTTCGAAACGAGGTTCACAATCCTTTGCAGTTTTGCGTTGTTTTCAGCGAATAACACGATGTCGTCGGCGTACTCCAGGTCGACAAGGTCTTGGTGTTAGGATCACATCCGCAGGAAACTGTTCTGGAACTCTACGCTTGATGTCATCAACGGCGAAATTGAAAAGAAAAGGTCCTGCAACGGCTCCTTGCCTTACTCCTGTTTTCACCTCGAAAGCTGACGTAAATCCGACAGGTGTACGAACTGCTGCTGTTGTTCCTTTGTTCATGTCCTCGATTAACCGAACATACTTTTCCAGGACTCCATCTGCTCGCAGAGCATTGAGCAATCGATCACGATGAGGAGAGTCGAACGCGGCTTCAAAGTCCAAAAAAGCAAGCTGTAATGGCTTCGAATACCGCTGCCACAATTCAATTACTCTTCTCACGACGAACACTTGGTCGATGGTCGATCTTCCAGGAAGAAAACCGGCTTGCTCATCTCTGGTCGTTCTTTCACGATGTTTGATAAGTCGCTCGAGAATGATACGTTCTAAAACCTTGTACATGACACGAAGTAGAGATTCCTCTGTAGCTCTTAGGATTCGTGACGGATAGCTTCTTGTCAAGAGGTACGATGATCGCATGTCTCCACGAATCGGGTATCTTTCGCTCATCCATATAGCACGGATGGTGTTGGTCATTTCACGAATCCCAGACGGAGGAAGAGCTTTCAGCATTTCAGCAGTGATGTTGTCATCTCCACCAGCCTTTCCATTCTTCATTTTCCAGACACAATCCAAAACTTTAGACTCAGTCGGCGGTTCCTCACTGACATCGTAATGTTTTCCCTGAACATGCGGGAGCTCAGGTACTGATGGCGCTGGACGATTCAGTAGTGAACTGAAGTAATCTTTCCGTATTGGCAGCGTCGCATCACCAACTGCAACTCCATTGGTATCTACTGGAGTTATCCGGAGGATCTAGTCTTATCAGCTGCAGATGAACGGAATTCTCCTGTAGATGACCGAAACCTATCATGTTTTTACAGGTATACTAGCACTGCAGTTGAACAGAACTCGATTTCGGAGGGATTTCAAACTCCTTTGTAGGCGGTAACCTAACGTGTTTTAACAGGGATACACTGTTTCCGGGTTCACACACTCAGACATAGGAGCGGACTTATCGCGACGCCTAATAGGAACAATCGCGTGATCGACGGCGATCAAACCGGTATTTGAGGGCGATCAAACCGGCAATTGGAGCGATCAACCCGTCTTTAGAGCGCGGTCAACACTAAAAGAGCAGGCGATCAGTACACTTTCATCATAATAGGACATACCGCGCACAAACCTTCAGAACGTAGCCGTAGGCCTGCGTGCTGTTAACCCTACAGGGCCAAACAAGTTTTTTCCACGGGTGGCCCTCGAAAGTAAACAGTATGGGGTTCTATGGAGCGCCCATACTCAGACATAGGAGCGGACTTATCGCGACGCATAATAGGAACAATCGCGTGATCGACGGCGATCAAACCGGTATTTGAGGGCGATCAAACCGGCAATTGGAGCGATCAACCCGTCTTTAGAGCGCGGTCAACACTAAAAGAGCAGGCGATCAGTACACTTTCATCATAATAGGACACACCGCGCACAAACCTTCAGAACGTAGCCGTAGGCCTGCGTGCTGTCAACCCTACAGGGCCAAACAAGTTTTTTCCACGGGTGGCCCTCGAAAGTAAACAGTATGGGGTTCTATGGAGCGCCCATAGCCACAAACACAAAAGATCACCGTCGCTAGGGGAGGTGCGGCTAAAAATTTATTATTGATTGTATCTTGAGCTACCGCGGCTATCTACAGCTCAACAGAGCGAGGCATGTATACTGTGCTTATCTGGACCAAATTCCGGTCCGCAATTGCGTCTCGACACGCTTTGCCGCCGCACGTGCTCGATTCAGTCGGGTTTCCAGCGCCAAAGCCGGCTAGATGAGGCTTTTTTTAAAAATTTTCTCCAGGTTCTCTTAGGTTCCAGTTTCCAAAACCCACCTAGAGTTAGCAGATCGGCGGCTGCGGCGCTGGAAGCTCTTCTGTTGTTATTCTCAACTATGGGCGCTCACTTAGAGGTCACCCAAGAATGACTTGGATGGCCTACAATACCGGAAATCGGCCTACAAATCGAAACAAGACTCAATTTTCACTCGCTACGGGCCGGATTCATACTTATCGCGACAAATGAAGAAAAGCTGTGCTTACAATCCTTATCGACCAAAAAATCTATATGCATCCATGGACGATTGAAATAAACTCTGTATCGCGTCGGTGGTGAATATGGTTCCAAGCCATTTTCACTAATTCTCAGTCTTAACATCAAAATAGATAAAATTTCATTTTCGCTCGCATTTTGAACAAATCGCAAAGGCACATTTATGTACTGGACGCACAGTTATGTGAATCATTAAAGAAAAATTCGAATAATGCCTAGTGGATACTGGATATTTAATACTACTGTGGATAATGGATACATAGAATTAACGTAATAAATTTAATCTGAGGAATGGACGGGGCTGCGACGGTAGATCGCCGCGCGCGAATCGAAATCCCGTTGGCCAAAGAGGCCGCCAACACCGCACGACCAGCCGCCTGGTCTATGCGTCAGACTAATCGAATACCGAAACCATACGTGTACCGAACAGACACGCATTGTGTGCATCTTCAGAGAAAAATGAAAACAATTCTTAGAGAAGTAGACTCGAGATGCGGAAGGATCATAAACGGAATGCAAACAAATTCCAGGGCCCGCAAATGAATGAGCATACAAGAGCATGATAGAAGAGACATTGCGCACCAAAACAACAGTACAACAGAAAACAAAAATTTAACACTAACAGAAATGGCACAACATTTGATGACACGACAAAATTGCCATCATAAGCGATCGAATGAAAAAAAGAGCATTCCGAAATAGATTATCAAATATAAAGCACAGCTCGTGCGTGGTGTTGCTTATAGGATACATACAAAACTATAAGACAGATGCGAACATCTCATCTCCAAAGGTTATTAAACAAGCGGGACATGGATGATCTCTGAATTTTTCAATTTCGCAGCATTTCAACGAAATGATGTCATAGTAAAAGTATGGCTAAAGCGGGTAATGAACCCAATCCTACCCTTTCGAGACAATTCGGCGCCAACCAAGTGTACGAACACCAGTGTCAGGCGGATACAGACTGTGTCACAGAGAAATAAAGAAACACTATAAACGTTTCGTATAAGTATTTGGGTGAAAAAAATGATCGGAATGACCTTTGGGCAATGAAAGAGGATTAGTTCTGACTAAAAATTTGGTATCTTCCGAATTATAAAGGTTCTGACGCTGATGTATCAAAGTGCGAAGAGGGTTCAGATTAGGTATATCAGGAAATGCGGTGATAATCAGTTATATGAAACAAAGAGATAGTAACACTGTAACGAAGATAACACAACAAAATTGTAATATTATTATTATCCTGAAAATAGTACCTAGTTGATTTACTCTATACTCGAAATGCACGCTGCCCTGAATCATAATCAGTTGCCAATACTTGAGGTGAAATGATTTCTTGTGTTTGTTACACCACCTCAAATGATGGAAGGAAACCAGAGCATGTGAATGATTACGCATTCGGCTCCCACTCTGACATCCCTCTGAAACAGAGCTAAGCGTGCTCTAATTGCGACGCCGCAATGCGACCGCGGCGCGTAGTGAGCCACAGCTCAAGGCCACGTAGTATTCTTCGCCATAGGCGACAGCTGCGGGGTCCCACCACGAGTGGCAACGAAGAAAATTTAGAAAGTTTAAAGGACGCAATATGCAACGGCTAAGGAGGTCTCACCACGATTGGTAACAGAGAAACTTTAAAGGACACAATATGCAACTACTACGATGGTCTCACTACGATTCGTAACCGAGAAACTTTAAAGGACGCAATTCGCAACTATTATGGTCTTCCCACCACGATTCGTGACGGAGAAGCTTGAAAGGGCCCAATACGCAACAAATGAGGTGGTCCCACCACGATCCGAAAAGAAGAAAGCTCAAAGGATTCAATATGCAACACCCACGGTGGTCCCACCACGATTTATCACTGAGAAAGTTTGAATGATGCAATATGCAACGGCTGTGGTGGTCCCACCACGACTCGCAACGGGGAAACTTCAAAGGAAGCAATACAGAACAGCTATGGTGGTCCCACGATTCGTCCGTCAGCGAGAAATTTATGGAAAATCAGAAAGAACAACAATGTTGTTGTTGTTCCTTCCGAGAACAAACAACAAAAACAACATCCATGAATGAATACGAGATCAACATGAACCAATAAGAAAGAACCGTGATGAAGTACAGATAGATACAAAACAATGGACTCCACCATGAAGAAGCGCGCAAATTCGAATTTCAGCTTTGCGCGTGAACTGAGACGCAAATCAGCCCAGAACACACCACACACACCACCTCACGGTTGAACGCGGTCAGTCCGATTTTTGTGCGACATCAGTCCTATTACTGCGTTTGCGCGCGATCCGACCGGATGGCGAAGCGGTTGTATCGCGAGCACCGGAATGCAATCGCTCTGACCGCGAGTTTATTCGCGGTAAGTCCTAATTGGGCTTTCGATCGCGGTCAAAACGGTTCCTGAGCGCGGTAAGTACTATTCGGCAAGTTCTGTGCGCGATAGGTCCGCCCTTATGTCTGAGTAGCCACAAACGCAAAAGTTTCGTCAGCGAGAAATTTATGGAAAATCAGAAAGAACAACAATGTTGTTGTCGTTCCTCCCGAGAACAAACAACAAAAACAACATCCATGAATGAATACGAGATCAACATGAACCAATAAGAAAGAACCGTGATGAAGTACAGATACATACAAAACAATGGACTCCATCATGAAGAAGCGCGCAAATTCGAATTTCAGCTTTGCGCGTGAACTGAGACGCAAATCAGCACAGAACACACCACACACACCACCTCACGGTTAGACGCGGTCAGTTTTATTTTTTCGGGTTATTTTCGGGTTACGCGGTTATTTTCGTGCGACATCAGTCCTATTACTGCGTTTGCGCGCGATCCGACCGGATGGCGAAGCGGTTGTATTGCGAGCACCGGAATGTAATCGCTCTGACCGCGAGTTTATTCGCGGTAGGTCCTAATTGGGCTTTCGATCGCGGTCAAAACGGTTCCTGAGCGCGGTAAGTACTATTCGGCAAGTTCTGTGCGCGATAGGTCCGCCCTTATGTCTGAGCAGGGGACCCCGGGGACATGCCACTGGGGTAATCTCCTTTGGGGTCCCCACTGGGGGGGGGGTGACCCCACCGCCACGGTCCGCAGTGGGGTGCACCCCACAGTGGACCGTGGGGAGATGGCCCCACAGTTGGGTACCATCCCCCCCCCGAGCCGTGAGGAGCCTCTCCCCTCGGCGACAAAAATTATCCTCCGGTATTCGGTGGATCTTCTGGAAGGTGACTCGAGGCCACCTTCCAGGTCTGAATCCGAAGAGCCTACTGAGGCATACCGTGAGATGAGAAGCCTTTTATACCAGCAACATTCTTAATACCTTTGTCTAAACAGGCGAGGCTAAACAATGATCCTGACGAATATCTGGCGTCATATATGTAGTTTATAGGTGTTTATTGCGTTCAATACACTTGAAATGACGCAATACATAACTCTTCGCGTCGCGGCTGCAGAACGGCGATCACTCCTGTAGTTCACCTAATCACCCTCATTCGTTCATCTACAGTACAATATACCTCCTATACTTCGTCGACAACGTCAATTTCTCCAGTAGATCTCCTCTCCCAGTGCCGGAGCGATCGGTTCCCCGAAGCTCTATACCGCTATTCTTGATCGACCACTCTTGATTTGCCTTCTTGCTAGCATACAGTTCCTGACTTAGCGTGTGATTTTGGTCCTAAACAAAACAGTGCTTGTTACGACGCACATGACCTGACCCCGTTGAAATAACATACCATCGACACATTGAACCACCGGTTAAAGGCAGTCAGTGTTCACGATGAAATTGTTTCTCTGTTTTCTTGCCTATCTCGAAAACGGCCGCATGCTGATTCCAATGATGTCTCTGAAATCGTACAAGACCTTCTGGGAACGGAGTTATGATCCCTCCAAAATTGACCTAAGGAAACATGGTGGACGAGTTGTCCAAGGCTTGTAACTTCCGTCTTCTGCAGCCGATGTATGCGAGCTGACCTGAGTTAAGAGAGAAGCTGAGAATGAAGGAAAGAACGGGTCGAATGATTGGAAGTCATCGCTCATCTCACGATCTTGAGCATTCATTTGTTTACGTCGGTGGGCGTGTAATGCACTTTTGAGGTTTGCCTTGCGCTCGAAATGGCAACTTCAGGCTCTTTTGGAGCTTTTCCTTGCTCGTTTTCATGCGTTCTTTCGACGTCAACGCTACATTGTGCCCCTCCACTACCCATTCCTAGTGAAAACTGAAACACATTTTTTATCGTGAACACTGCCTTTAAGGCACATACGCGATTGAGTATCAACATCACCCCTGGTATCCACGCATTATCATGTACGTTAACATCGGAAGGGGAGGACGACGAGACGTCTCCCTCAGCGTTTTTATTTCAGAGTACGATCTTTCAATTACCGGTCTCCGTTGCACCGTAGCGAATAATCCAAGGGGAGGATGGAAAGACGTCCTCTTCCGGGGAGACGTCTCGTCCCTATCTCCTCGACGGAGTGATAACGACCAAATCAGGTCTATTGTCCTCGGAAAGTTCCCCCGAACGTCTGAGGTGCATGTGAAAAAAACACTTTCTGCCGTTGTTTGGGAGCGGCCCGTAATATGGAGGTAACTGGTCTCAAAGCGAGGTCGCCCGTCATGGCAAAGTTGTCGTTCTACCAGGTGAAAATGTGGGGCAACCTCACTACGGAAGTCGTTTCATATTTTTTTAAGATTTCTCCATAATGAGGCAAGCTCGATTTGAGACTAGTTGCCTCGATGTTACAAGGAGAATCGCAAGCACGTGCCAGAAAACACTCTTTGGGAGCTCGTCCTTAGCTACACAGACAAAAAGGAGCTCGACGCCCACTCCGATCCGCCCACGTTCCCAGAGACACGCGATAGGCGGGTGCTCGCCCTCCTGACACAAGGGCAAGACGGTTCCGAACATGGGCGCAGCGTGCCCCCAGAGAGGCTCTACGCCCAAGACGCTAGTTTTCAAGCGGGGGGGCATACGACGTGCTACTGAGCCGCGACTCGGATGACTGCCATGCCGCCCGTTCAATTACCCAAGTTTAAGGTACTTGGACCCGTCTTGGCGCTGCGGGCCCAGCTCAACCGCCGGCGGCGCCAGTTGGTGCTCCGTGTAGTGGCCGAGTCGCGTATTGGCGTGCGGCCGCATCGCGTCGTGTCGATGTTCTAGCCGCGTAGCGCACCGGTGTGTATAGTTTTGAAAAAAAGCTCAGAGAGGCTTATCGCCTTGGCACGAAACAGCTATTCGCCCGCAACAGTCACTCCCGCGCCCGCGCTCAGAAGATTTGAAACAGCTTGCGCGCCGCCAAAACAGCGTTAACAGGCCGCCACGACTTTTCTGAATGCCTCTTTCGCGCGCGGTCGTTTTCATGAACCGTTTTGCGTGCCACGAGGCTGAAGCTTGCGCGCAGCTTCGAGGAATTTCTGCAGTTCATCACATCGCGGCGCCCTGCACTGCGATGTAAGGGCATCCCGAAGCTTTTTTCTGATGTTCCGTAGTTTCCTCCGTTTATTTCGATCTCTCCTTCTTCGTTCTTTGTATTCCCTTTTTATTCTAAGTCTCATTATGCTCTGTCAACTCATTCATGACCGCACGCTTGCCTACCACTTCGGACCGCACGCTTTTTGAAACTCGAATTCTCTGCCACATGGACGGATTTCCAATCTTTCTCATGATCAATGATTGACCTATCCTAGGCTCGACTACGGAAGTGGTGGTCCGTGGGCAGCTCCACTATAGCACAATGCTCAAATTTTTGTGAAAATAGCTGAGGCTCAATCGGAAAAATCGTTGCGAAAACATTTTCTCGAGCACATGAGTTCTTTTTCCTCTCACTGCCGTTTCTCAGCTCTCTCAGAAGGGAACTTTGATTTGAATCACGCTCCGTTCATCTGAAAACGTGCCACGACCATGACGACCTCGAAACATCGTTTTTCTCTGTTCAGACGTTTCACCAAATCTAAATGCACCCAAATGCAGTGAATTACATAAACGGACAACTCCGAAAGAATA